>CAKNYM010046644.1:20650-41978 GCA_932195095.1 Andricus curvator
ATCTGTGTGAGGTAAGGAATGCCTGGCTGAATATTCTAGACAACCCTCATAAAAATTCTATCAAGAAAATGATTATGTTTGTTAGTAAGTTCCACGAATGAGTAGTATAATTAATTATATAGTAAAATGTTTTTTGATTTGCTTTCGTTGTAAGCATAGTTTAAACCCTCTGGGGTAATGTTTATCATCCGGCTTTAATTTAATTTAAGTTTTTTGTTTTTATTTATTAGAATACTACTTAGTTTTTAGAATTGAACTGTAACCTATTTGTATGAATCAGAAGATTCTCAAACAAATAAAGCACTAACTAACTACTTACATAAACATTTATAAAAAATTCTATAATTTGTTATTACAATTGTAATTAAATTATTTAGCGATTTCATGATAAAGTTTCTTATGCAAAACTAAAATGTTGCATCAGTAAAAATTTAATTTCAACTTTTGATTCCCTTTACTTTAATTAAATAAATTTGAAATTGTACAAATAGACATGTCTATTTGTAATTCTACATTAAAGCATTTTAGTTTGGTTATAAAATACTTTAAATTAAAAGTAATGAGTTGGTTGCTGGTTCAAATCCAGTTCGCAGTGAATTTTTTAGAACTTAATTTCTCGCGTTTTAATTTAATTTCGCATAATAAAAATTAATTTTGATATAGTAGATTATCTACTTATCAACGATTCTATAACAGAGACCTCTGTTGAATCTAACATCAAAAATACCGGTGTTAGGCCTCAAAAAGATTTCTATCATATTAAACTAGTCTAACCGAAATTTGAAAAAATGAATTTTCGGTAAATTATCACATTTACCTGTAAAATTACCATGAGAGACCGAAATTTTTCATAAATTTCCGGACATTAATGGAAATTTTCAAAAATGAATTTTGGGTAATCTATGGTAAGTTACCATATTTGCCTGTAAAATTACCATAAATTACTGAAATTTTTCATAAATTTCCGGCAATTTTTAAAAATGATTTTTGGGTAAGTTATCATATTTACCTGTAAAATTACCACGAATGACCGAAATTTATGGAAATTTTAAAGAATGAATTTTGGGCAATCTATTGTAAGTTACCATATTTACCTGTAAAATTACCATAAATGACCGAAATTTTTCATAAATTTCCGAAAATTTATGGACATTTTTAAAAATGAATGTTGAGTAGTCTATGGTAAGTTACCATATTTACCTGCAAAATTACCATAAATGACTGAAATTTTTCATAAATGTCCGGAAATTTATGGAAATTCTTAGAAATGAATTTTAGGTAATCTATGGTAAGTTACCATATTTGCCTGTAAAATTACCATGAATATCCGAAATTTCTCATAAATTTCCGGAAATTTTAAAGAATGAATTTTCGGCAATCTATGGTAAGTTACCATATTTACCTGTAAAATTACCATAAATGACCGAAATTTTTCATAAATTTCCGGAAATTTATGGAAATTTTTAAAAATGAAGTTTGGGTAAGTTACCATATTTACCTGTAAAATTACCATAAGAGACCGAAATTTTTCATAAATTTCTGGAAATTAAAAAAATGAATTTTTGGTAGTCTATGGTAAGTTACCATATTTACCTGCAGAATTACCCTAAATGACCGAAATTTTTCATAAATTTCCGGAAATTTTTAAAAATGAATTTTGGGTAAGTTACCATATTTGCCTGTAAAATTACCATAAAAGACCAAAGTTTTTCATAAATTTCCGGAAATTTAGGGAAATATTTAAAAATGAATTTTGGGTAGTCTATGGTAAGTTACCATATTTACCTGAAAAATTACCATAAATGACCGAAATATTTCATAAATTTCCGGAAATTTTTAGAAATTAATTTTGGGTAATCTATGGTAGGTTACCATATTTGTCTGTAAAATTACCATAAATTACTGAAATTTTTCATAAATTTCCGGATATTTATGGAAATGTTTAAAAATCAATTTTTGGTAAGTCACCATATTTACCTGTAAAATTACCATAATATGCGGAAAATTTTCATAAATTTCCGGAAATTTATGGAAATTAAAAAAAATTATTTTTGGTAATTTATGGTCAGTTGGTAAGTTACAAATCACCTCTAAAATGACCATAAATTAGGTTAACATTAATTTCATGCTTCATTATACAAAATCTAATATGGACTGAAATCATGACTGTATTTCGAGAAATGTCTGAAATCATCCATTTGTTATAAAAAATATCGTATGTGCCAAGGGGGAAAGGCACTTTTTCTCCCCCTAGGTACATAATATACTATTTCTTTTAATTTTTTTAAATCTTCTTAATATTAAAATTATTATTTAAAGTATCAAAACTATGTTTCAAATGCTTAAGAAAATGTATTATCTTGAAATCTTTTTAAATATTCTCTTCAAATTAATTTTTTTTAAATCATTGTGAATTTTCTTAAGCAAAACAATGAATTTTCACAAAATAGTTCAAATTTCAATAAAAAATTTCAAAATTTAACCTTGAAAATTAATTTTCTATTTAAAAAACAACGAATTAAAAAATGTATATTTCAATTAATTATAATCAAGAAAAAAATTAATAATTTAGATTGATCCTGAACAAATAAAAAAGCAAATAGAATAGTTAAATTCTCAAACAAAAAGAACGAATTAGCAAAAAATAGTTAAATTTGCAGTCAAAAAGATTAATTTTGAACCTTCAAAATTAATTTTCTACCAAAAACAACGAATTTGAAAGAAAATATATTTAAATTTTCAAAAAAAAAAAATATATGTGTATAAGAAGTCCCGGGACCGTTGGATATTTCCTCAGGTAAAATATTTTTCAAAAAAGTGAAGGTCATTCCTGAAGTAAATTTCAACGAGGAATTCAATGGTGACCTTCATTTTGACCTTGAAGTTGACCTTCATGACTTTTTGAAGGTCAAATTTGTTTTTTTAAATGGAAACCCCTTTTTTTACATCTGTAATCGATAGAGCGGAAAATTCTAAGTTCAGGTACGTACCCAAGTCATAGGTCAATTGTAACGTTCAAGGTCAATTAAAGGTTATTTGAAATGAACAAAGTTTTCCAAGAGGTCAGTGCAATTCCTGAAGTAAATTTCAACGGGGAATTCAATGGTGAAATTTATTTTGACCTTGAAGTTGACCTTCATGGCTTTTTGAAGGTCAACTTTGTTTTTTTAAATAGAAACCCCCTTTTTTTACATCTGCAATCGATAGAGCGGATAATTCTACGTTCAGATACGTACCCAAGTCATAGTTCAATTGTAACATTCAAGGTCAATTAGAGGTTATTTGAAATAAACAAAGGTTTCCAAGAGGTCAGTGCAATTCCTGAAGTATTTTTCAACGGGGAATTCATTGGTGAGCTCTTTATTGATCTTGGTGATGATCTTCAAGGTTTTTTCCAAGCAGTTTACATTTACGTTTAGCATTACCCAGGAACAACGACGTGGACGTAGTAAATTCTATTCCCTTTGGGGTGCTTGATTAGCGTGAGTCCCCTTGCCTCTCACGTTTCGGGGTGCTTGATTAGTGTGAGTCCCCTTGCCTCTCACGTTTCGGGGTGCTTGATTAGCGTGAGTCCCCTTGCCTCTCAGGCTTCAGTGAAGATGTTCGAACTGAAGACCTTGAGCTTCTTGACAAAAAGCTATGCGAATGTAAAAATGAGTTACAGCATTACGAATCATCTCCCTATCAATGAAAGTAGCCTCTTGCAGAATCCGATTCTGCAATTCGTCTAAGCTTTGGGGTTGCGTTGAGTATACTTTGCTCTTTAAATAACCCCAAAGAAAAGAGTCGAGAGGCGTCAGATCAGGAGATCTAGCAGGCCACTCGATTTCACCCCTTCTTCCAATCCACCTATGAGGGAACTGAGTATCCAAATATGCTCGAACCACCCTACCGTAATGAGCCGCTGCTCCGTCCTGCTGAAACCAAATATTTTGAAAATTATCGCCTGCAATCTCCCTTATTCTTGGTACAATTTGGTTTCTGAGAAGCTCTTCATATGCACGGGCATTGAGATTACCATCGATGAAGAAAGGGCCTATCAATGTATCATTCAAGATACCGGCCCAAACATTAATCTTTTGTGGATATTGTGTGTGACTCTCCAACATCCAATCAGGATTTGTGTCGGACCAATATCTACAATTTTGCCTGTTAACTTCACCTTTTAAAGTGAAAGTAGCTTCATCTGAAAATACTGTATTGTACAAGAAAAGAGGATCTCTATCAATTCTGTCCATCATAATTTCACAAAATTCAACCCGACGATCAGAATCGTCTTCATTGAGCTCTTGTACCAGATGAACTTTGTAAGGATGGAAATTAATGCTTTTTAAAATATTTCGCACTGTCTCAGGAGCAACGTCACGCTCATCGCTAGCTCGACGTAAACTAAGGTGTGGGTTTTCAACAAATGCTTGGGCTATGTCCATCTGCAACTCCTCAGATCCTGCAGATTTTGGCTGACCAGTTCTCTGAAGGTCCTTGATAGATCCATGATTCATAAAGCGCCTTACAGTTCTTTCAATTGTTGATTTTGAGACAGGATTTAACCCTTCTATATTACGTAAATTTAGTTTCGATTCGTAATATTCGTATGGAGATAGAAAAACGGTATAGGACTTATGGTATCGCCTTAGGTATTGACTTAGGTATCGAAAAACGGTATAGGACTTTTCGATATAACTCTTTGGGGAGGAACAGAACTCTCACCAGAACTCCTGGAACTTTTAATGAAAAATTTCCTATATGATTTTACAATATGCAAAACGCTGTAGCCAAGATCAATACAGAGCTCACCAATGAATTTCTCGTTGAAATTTACTTCAGGAATTACACTGACCTCTTGGAAAACGTTGTTAATTTCAAATAACCTTTATGACTTGGGTACGTATCTGAACGTAGAATTTTCCGCTCTATCGATTGCAGATGTAAAAAAAGGGGGTTTCCATTTAAAAAAACAAAGTTGACCTTCAAAAAGCCATGAAGGTCAACTTCAAGGTCAAAATGAAGGTCACCATTGAATTCCTCGTTGAAATTTACTTCAGGAATGACCTTTACTTTTTTGAAAAATATTTTACCTGAGGAAATAAGTAACCGTCCCGGGACTTTTTAGACACCCTGTATATATATATTTATATATATATTTGAAAAATAATACTTAAATTTCCAAACAAGAAGATTCATTTTCTACCAAAAAACAACGCATTAAAAAAATATATAGATAAATTTTAAACAAAAAAACACTAATTTCCAATATAAATGTTTAATTTCGACTATTATTCGCGGCGGAGTATCACAGCAATTATTAAGAATTTGACTAATATTCTTTGAAATCAATCTTTGAATGAAAAAAAACTTTTTCAAGTCATCCAAGTTTTGTATAAAATGAATAATAAATAACTTATTCAGTTATAATTAGCCTTTCCGAATTTTCGATTGACCGAACTGTGCTTCAATAAATTTTGCCAATTTTTTTTACGTGCCTTGTGTCGTTTTCTAAAAAATTTAATTTTTTTTATCTTTAATGTTAGTTTTCACGATTAGAACAAAAACTACGCGTCCAATCCAAAAATTATTCGTGACAAATTTGTAGCTCTTTTTTGGATAAGCACCTTGTGCTGATTCATTTTTTTCACAGTCTGTGTCGTTTGTCCAAAAAAGGAATTTTTTAATTTTGCTTTTTACGAATAAAACGAAAACCACGCATCCTATAAGAAATAATTAATAACAAATTTGTAGCTATTTTTTGGCTGAACAACTTTTGTCTTAATATTTTTTTCGTAACTTGTGTCGTTTGACTAAAAATTCAATTTTTCTATTTTTAATGCAGTTTTTTACGAATAAAACAAAAACTAAGCGTCCTATCAAAAACTGATTAATGATAAATTTGTAGATATATTTTGAATACACAATTTTTGTCGATTCATCTTTTTTCGTATCTTGTATAGTTTGACCGTAAAATGGAATTTTTGATTTTTCATTATTTTTTGTGCGGTCAAAATTTTAATTTTCGATTTTTCAAGAAAATTCAAAAAGTTGTTATGATAATGTTGTAGGGCTTTCAAAAATTAACATTTTCCTCGTCTTGACTTTTTTTCATATCGTGCGTTTTCGGCTTAAAATTTGCATTTGCCATTGATTTTTTGAATTTTGAAAATGCTCTTATAATTTTCTTTTTATCAAAAAAAGTCTTCAAGATAAATAATTCGACTTTCCGAGTACTATGAATAACCGCACATAGAATTTTTATATCTTGAAAAAAATGGGCTCAAAATTTTCAAAATGCTCTAACTTTTTGAATTTTCATCCAAAATAGCTGGTTAACGAACTTGACCTTTAGTTTTTCACACTGAAAGAGTGTACGAAAGGCCAGTCTAATAGATTAGTTTTTTCAAAAGTTATCGTGCCCACAGACAGACATACATACAGAAAGACACATTCGTAAAAACCTGTTTTCGAGTTCAGAGGGTCTCAAAACGTGGACATTTGACAAAAACTGGGGGGGGGGGGGCAAATTTTACACAAATCTAAAATCTTCTCTGATGAGACTGTAAAAAAAGGAATTTTTAACTAAATAGTTGAATTTATTATCTACCAAAACACAACGAAGTTAAAAAATATAGTTATACTAATTTTCAATACAAATTTTTAATTTTCTACCATTTCTCGCTGTAATGTATCTCCTAAATCGTCCATGTTTTTTATATTCTGTTTTGCGTTGACTGGCAGTGAGATCAGAACGGCTATCCAAATAATGCTTATAACACACTGAAACGTAGGGTACAAATTATTTTACGAATTTATGAGTACAGTATTTCATATTATTGAACTCTCTTTTTACGTGAAAAATAAGCATGTATCACACTTTATTGCTCAATTGAATATAGGCAATGTAAATAAGTTTTATTAACTTTGAAGTGTATCTTTCTTAGTTGGTGTCAACTCTTTTCTTGGCGACCTGTTGGGCAGTTGTATGAGTGACGGGTTGTTGTTTTTAATGAAGCGGTTGACTAATGTTTGATCTTTCCACAAAGTCTTGGATAGCTGTTTAACAAACTGGGTGAAATCAGTTTCATCCAGAAGATCTTTCCATATATCTAGTTTTATGGAATATCTATTGCCCAAGTGAACTCGCTTTACCTATTGAAAGAGTAAATATTCTATAAAATTGTATTGCATGTTTAAAAAAAATGAAATGACGATAAAAATAGAAAATGTAAAGGACCTGATTTACAAAAATATTACAGATCATTAAAACTACAAAAATTAAGCTGCCCATAGGCTATACTAATGATAATACGTACGGTCGGACCCTTTTTGGTAAGGCCTGTAAAAACTTTGTATCTCTTAAAGGAAGCGACATCTACAGTTTCGTCTGGAACGACATCATCTGAAAGAGAGATTGTTTTTCTAACGAAGTTTAAAACAACAACCTCAAGTGCTGCCTCAGAAGATCATAGCACTTGTTTTAAGGTACATGTAAATGTATATCTTGCATACCATCTTCATCAGAGGAATCAATGATTTCGCGAATATTTCGTCGGTGGATTTTATGAGAGATTTTTCGTTTTATATTCGTCGTTGGTTCCGAAAGATCTTCAGGGTTTTCATTTTAATCGGAAACTGTAAAAAAGAACAACAAATAATGTCACGTATAGCATGATTTTAAATAAAAAAGTCAGAATTGGGAAACTTACCATCATCCTCAAAAATTAGTTTTCTTTTTCTTGACGATTTTTTTAACTTTTCTTCCTCTAGTTCCCTACGTGCTTTTTCTAATTCTCTCTTCAGTTTCTCTATTTCTGTAATTTCTCCCACATTGGTTTCAGGACTTTTTTGACATTGAACTTCCTTAGTTAAGTCTGTTGTAGCCTCTTCCGGGGGACTTTTTTTACTTTCAACTTCTTTAGTTAAGTCTACTGTATCGTTTTCTGGAGGAATTTGCGTCGAATCTGTCTCCTCAAGCCCTGGCGGACCGAACGAACGGAGCGGATACGCTACAGCGTATCCTAACAGTATCCACATCGTATCCTCTCCGTATCATGCAAGAAAAACTCATTAAAAAAGGAAGATGAACATTTCACTTGTTGAAATTCGGATTCTACGTGAAATTTTTCGTTAAAAGGTCACGGAGTAATCGCAATAGTTTTTCTTGCAACATTAAAAACTTTAAAAAAATATAATACTGATCGATAACGTGGGCTGAAGTTGACTTCAAAGGCATCGTCGACGGATAACGCCTATTAACTGCTACTGAACGACGATGCGTTTGAAGCCGCCTTCAGCGCACTTCATCGATAAATATTATATTTTTTTAAAGTTTTTAATGTTGCAAGAAAAACTATTGCGATTACTCTGTGACCTTTTAACTCAAAATTTCACGTACAATCCGAATTTCAACAAGTGAAATGTTAATCTTTCTTTTTTAATGAGTTTTTCTTGCATGTTACGGAGAGGATACGGTGTGGATACTATCAGGATACGCTGTACCCTAGTAGCAAGATAACTGCAGACTGGCGCAAGCTGGGCGCCATAAAAACAAGAATCTGTTTGCAGCCTGGCGCCCGGCTGGTTCCGCTTTGGCGTGCTGTTCTGTCACCAGAGTCTGGTATAGGAGATCCTGGTCCAGAATGGTCATGATATACACCAGACAAAATTAAAATAACGTAAAGTGGTACTATATAGGTTTCTGTAATAGTTTTACACTATATTTCAGCCCTTTCCGGGAGAATATACTGCAGAGACGTCACAACATTCCAGGAGACACACTGAAATATTAAAAACATAACCTGTTGTCGTATAAGCTTGCATGCTTGCATGTTTGTTCATACTTGTGAATCGTTCAAATTTCAAAATGCTAGATTTTCAATTTCATTATTTATATTCTGCATTAATTACTAGTGTTTAAACTAAATACCAGAGTCTGGTTTCTTTATTCACCAGATTCTGTTCTTCGTCTGGTCTAATCATTTCTCCCGCCAGTCTGGTCGACTAGAGGGAGCAGATTGTGAGCCAGACTCTGGCCTCTGTCATACAAGGCAGACGTTGCTACTAGGGTAGCGTATCCGTTCCATTCGTTCGGTCCGCCAGGGAGGCTTTGCAAGGTATTTTTCGGATTTTTTGGGGATGCATTACCCAGAAGTTTTAGAGACTTATATGAAGCCATTTTTGTTTCTAAATTTTTCTTATCAGCATTTCATTTTGCCTTCTGTGATGCGAAATTCTTTTCCTGAAAAAATCTTATGCTTTAATCATAGCCTAACATAATCCCACATTTTTCTTATGGAGATATTTATTCAGCAGTACTTTACATTTTTAAAAGAAAAAGTCTCAAAGCCTTGTGTCATATTGTGGCCTTGTCTTGTGGCTAACATCCCAGTAAAAAAAAACTAATTCGGGAGGATTGCGGTGAATTAACATGTTCAAATTCGCCCGAATTCTGCTTTCTGATTCGTTGAAACGAATTGGGCCAGATCGCATTGAATCCGTATCAATTCGCCTTAATTTGTGGTCGAGGTCATTTCGAAAAAAAAAAAAAAAATTGCATGCCTTGAGACTCGAACCAGCGATCTCAAGTGTATACAGTCCAGAGGGCGACCATTGTCGAGCTACGGGACTTATTGATATTTATAAATATCAATAAAATATATTTACAACGGATCCTTTATGCCTATCGCGTTGGTTATAGCTTACGAATTCAATTGAATAGGCCAGTCCTTAAGTGTATTCGCGCTGGCGAATTCTGGCGAATTGGGGCTTGACTTAAAATCTCGCGAAATTAAATGAATTGACGGACACTGAAAATAATTCGTGCTGACGCATTCAAATGAATTAGATCCGCTAAACATTTTTCGATGAATTCGGGCGAATAGGATATTTGAAGACTTTATTACTTTTCACGAATTTACACGCATTCACCGCCACCTCCAATTCGAGATTGTGGCAAAGCAAGATTCACGGGGGCTCCTGGCGAATTCTTCTCAATGCGTCCTAATTGGTTTCTTTTTTACTGGGATTCCACAAGGCTCTGACACTTTCTCTTCTAAAAATGTAAAATAAATATAAAAATTTGCTCTAGGATTTATCTCCTACGAGACAAACACTTCTTAAAAATTTTGAGGTTATGACGCTCCAATTTTAACATTAATTTTTTTTTATACTCAACAACAACTATGTACAATCTACAATGAAACGTTTTCTAATTTCCGTTAACTAATAATTGGCAATATTTCAATAAAAACATCAAAAACCGGAAAAGGCCTTCACTACATTAATATATGTTATATTAATATTTATATTTATAAATATTTTAGATTTGAAGGTTTTTATGAATGTTTTGATGTCTATCCCTGAAGTTTCATGCCCACTCTTCACCCTCATATTTTAGGTTGGAATTTACAAAAAAAAAATCACTTAAAAAAACCAATACCTTCTCATATAATGATGGGTATATACAAATCTAAAAAAATGAAAAACTCATTATTGTTCGCAACTTCAAAAAAATGTCTGCAATACGATTTATAATAATGTCCACCCTTCTTAAAATGCCGGATAAGATCCGATATGACCAGGATAAGGCCCTGACAGAAACCGGATAGAACTTTTATACGGGTATATCCGAGTTCTATCAGGTTACTTATTTTCAATTTGGGAATCATTCGGGACTATCCAGGTTCTATCGGGAGAACGTAACCAATAATGTATTTTGACAAAGTCGACATTATCATACTATCCGGGTATATCCGAGTCGTATCTGGAGTACGGATACAGAAATTGATTTCCTTTAAACCCAAACTATCAGGTACAAGAAATTAATAAGTATCAATCTACCTGGTGCTACGCGGGACCTATCCGGAACATGGAAGCAGAAATTGATTTCCTGTAAAGTCAAAAAGTTCGTCTATCCGGACGTATGCGGGATCTGACCGGTAGTATTTGTGCCGAAAAATTATAAAGTCCCGCAATGTACGCTTAACCTGGTACGTCTATCCTGGACCTATCCGGGACATGCAACCAGAATTTTATTTCCTGTGAATTCAAAAAGATTGTCTGTCCGGGTCTTTCTGAGGCCAATCTGGGAATATTTGCATCGATAAAGAAATCAAGTCCGATAAAGTATGTTTTATCGGGACTATCGTGGACCTATCCGGGACGTGGAACCAGAAATTGATTTCCTATAAAGTCAAAAAGTGCATCTATCCGCGCATATCCGGGATCTGACCGGTAGTACTTGCACCAAGAAATTAAGCAAGTCCCGCAATGTACATTTAACCGGGTCTATCCGGGACATATAAACAGAATTTGATTTCCTGTGAAGTCAAAAAGGTTGTATGTCCGAGTCTATCTGGAACTAATCTGGGAGTATTTGCATCGATAATGAGACCAAGTCCGATAATGTATGTATCATCGGGTCTATCGGGAACCTATGCGGGATGTTGAACTAGAAATACATTTCCTTTGAAGTCAAAAAGGACGTCTGTCCAGGTCTATCCGGGACTAATCTGGGAGTATTTACTTCGATAAAGAGACCAAGTCCTAGAAAGTATGTACGCCCTTGATACACACGATACTTTTTGTCTTACCCTCCTTGAAAACAAGCATGTGAAGCAGATAGAGGATGTCTGGTGTACTTGACAATGTTAGATTATAAGTGTGAGGGAAGGGTGGGTTTAAAAGTTCTTGTAGTGGATTTCCTTAAAGTCCAGGTAGTCGAGATCATCTAGGTCCTCACAGTCGAGGTTCTTTAAGTCTAGATGGGCAATATCCTCCAATTCCATGCAGTGAAGGTCCTTCAAGTCCAAGAGCTTCCATAGAAACACAGGTAAGCCTATCATGCACTTTATGCGAAAATTGCGTACTCCTAAAAACGTGCTTTGTGTTTCTTGAAATGCAATTTCACGTACCAAGTATTCTCAAATATGATTTTCAATGTTACACGCAAGTCATTTACTTGTAGAGTGACGCTCAATATGATAGCAGAGAAAAAAACGATGTTGCCTCAGAGGAAGAATGGGATGATGGTTGGAGAGGATTAATTCATGGGAAATCCGATACGGAAAAAAATAATGATGATTATGGTCTACCGGAGGCTACTGAAGCTGCAAGTGAGGAAAATGCTACATCAGCAGGACTGAATGCAGAATTGAAAAATGAAAGTTTCTTCGATTTGATTAATGCTTCCGTAGTAGTTAGTCCGGCGCACATTATTTCAATGGTAATAAAATACGCTGTACGTTTCAGTTTGTCACATGCAGCAGTCACGAGTCTGTTTTTAATGATTAATTGCATGTTCGCAAAATCACTGCTACCAGTAACACGATACCTAGTCGACAACATGTTCTTTTCGCGAGATTTTGTAAATCACCATTCTATTTGTCCCAATTGTGGGGCATACGTAGGTATGTACAGTCACAAGGATTTAACAAAAAATTGCAATGAATGCGGAGCTGATATTCAGTTGAGAGATAGCAAGTACATCGATTTTTATGTTACATATAACATATCAACCGGAATTAAAGCTTTACTATAGAAGCAAACGACGAATATTACGATGATATTGTGAGGGCGAGAATACATGAGAGCGGTGTATATAAAGATATTTACGATGGTCAAGCATATCGGAAGTTTGTCGAAAGTCTCGATCCGGCAGATAAAAAACGTTACGTACCCAGACAGCAAAGTGCGCGCACGGTGCGACGCACGTGCGTCGCACCACGTGCGGATTTTCTCGCACGACGTGCGCGCAGGGGATGACACAGCTGCGTCCTCATATGCGTAACAGGTGTGTCGCACGTCGTGAGGGTCGCACGTCATGCGTGCCGGTGCAAGTATGGTGCGTGCACACATTTAGGATTTTTAGAGGGTACAGAAAATATTTGCATTGATATTTTTAAATAAAGAGCAGGTAATTTATCATGAACGTATTTTTTATTATGGGTGGAAGGAATGTTTATACATTTTATTTGAGCATTAGCAATTCAGTTTCCGCATGTTTGTATCAACAATAATAAATATTTTTCGCTGCAACTACAAGATACAGGCACATAAAACTGAGAGAAAACATAAAGACGTAGGTAAAAAGTATATTTTTTGTTTAAATAATGAAAAAAAAATGATGACCTAAAACAAAAATTACCATTTTTTAATTATTTAAACCAAAAATAAACTGTTTATAACCGTCTTCACGTCTCTTATTAAAGTTTCAGCGAAGGATATTTATTATTTTGGACACAAAGATGCTAATATTTTTTGTTTGAATAATAAAAAAAAACAATATTAAACAGAAATTAACTGTTTTTAATTATTCAAAACAGAAATAGACTATTTATATCCGTTTTCGCGTTTCTCAAAGCTTCAGCGAAAGATATTTATTATTTTGGGTACAAACATGCAAATATCGTAAGCAAAAAATGCCCTTAACGATACTAACATTAAAACGCACGCATTTACATAACTGTAATATTTAATATCACAAACTTTAGGATCTGATACTTTTGCGAGATTAACACGTTTGTGTCCACAATAATAAATATTTTTCGCTGCAACTTGCAGAAATTGTATGAAACATAACAAAAACGGTAAATGGCCTATTTGTTGTTTGAATAATAAAAGAAAAACTTTACCAAAAGTTTTTGTAATTATATTAAAACTCGCAAAATCACTTCTTTCAAAGTAGTGAACTTACTAATTTGAAAAGAAAAAACATCACTTTCAGCGTAGTAGTTTTACAAGATTTTGTAAAATCCGTGCGAAACCGACAACGAAAGTCGACAACAGCTGTTACGGCGCGTCGGGCGATTACCGTTCGACCGACGCGACGGGGTATGCGCCGTATATTATTCAGCTAATGCGCGCAGTTTTTAAATATAGCTTCTCTTATTTCTACTTCAAAATAATAAAAACTGAATACAATACGATTGAAAATTAAAGGTGCATTTTCTAAATTTCTGAACAAATTTTTTAAATATTGAGTTCAAATTACATTTTAAACTCAATTTAATGTTAAACTTGAAATTAAATGCACAAATTGAAGTTATAAACATAAATGTGACGCGATCTGAAGAAAGACCCCTAAGCGGCCAAACGTAAATTTTAGAGAAGAAGCAGGAGAAGTGGCGACGGGCCGATAGAACGACATAGAACGACAATGTTTACACGCTTGTATTGAATAAATTATTAATGATGGAACTTTTTTAACTATATCACCTTAAAGAGCAAGTTCGAATCTACGTAAAACATTAAAAATCAGAGAATCGATTTTTGGCTGCTTAGGGGTCTTTCTTCAGATCACGTCACAAATAAATATATGTAAAGTAGAAATTATACCAAAAATTTCATTTTTTTATTTACTTAATTTCAAATTCAAATTGACAAAAGGCTAATTGAAATTATTTGTATAGTCGGTTAAAGTTGGAAATTATAGTTTTTAAATAAATAAAATGCATATTATAAGTTGAAACTATGCAACCATGCATTCAATAACTCTTACTAATTTCCTAATTTATTCTTATTATAAAATGGGGAATGTTTTAATTTTTGTAAATAAAAAATTTTTGCAATATCAATTAATTTAATCTTTAATTATAATAATTATCAATATTTAAAAAAAATTTATTACAATAATAATAGTTTACTTTACTACTATTATCAAAAAATGTGCTTATTACTTATATATCATGTATATAATGGCCCTCACAAAGTGCGACACACATGCGCCGCACACCGTGCCTATCACAAAGTGCGTCGCATATGCCTCGCACCTACGTGCCCCTCACAAAGTGCGACCCATATGCCTCGCACCCAGCACGCACCGCGTGCCCCGCATGCCGTGCGAGTAACGTGCCCCGCACGTTTGCTATCTGGGTAACGTTGACCTTTAACACCGATGGTACTCGCGTATTCACAAGCTCAACTTTCTCTATTTGGCCAATCCAAATGGTTGTAAATGAAACACCCCTACATATTAGGTCGTTTAAAACTATTCTGTTTGGTTTGTGGTTTGGAAAGAACAAGCCCGATATGTCTGTTTTTTTAAATGCATTCGTTGAGGAAATAAATCAATTGTCAGATGTCGGTATTTCGTGCAATATTCGTGGCGAAGACAGATTGATTAAACCATACGCATTATGCTGCTGCGTTGATACAGTCGCGCGTGCACCAGTTGAAGGCTTAATCCAGTTTAACGGTAAGAGTGGTTGTAATTGGTGTCTGCATCCAGGTGAATGGGTCTCAAACAGGAATCAGACTGGAGGCAGCATGAAGTATCCCATTTTGGATCCAGCACCTGGTGAGCGAACTGCAGAAAATACTCTTGATATTATGACCGAGTTAGTTAACACTGGCACATCTGCATCTGGAATCAATCGCGTAACGCCTTTGGTAAATTTAAAAGAGTTCGACGTTGTATACGGATTTGTTCCGGGCGATTTGCATTTCGCGAGATTAGGAATAGGAAGGCAATTTACAAACTACTATTTAGATCGAAGCAAATCGCCATTAAACTCTGTTCTTTCTTCTCATGAAATAGATGAAATTGATGATCTACTACAGGAAATTCAAATTCCTAATCAAATAATGCGTCCTACGCGGCCAATTCGTGACAGAAAGTTCTGGAAAGCGAAGGAGTGGGAGAATTGGATTTTGTACTTTAGCGTACCAATTGTCTCTCTGTTTGTAGAAAAAAAACTAGTTAAACATCGGGCGCTTTTTGTTGAAAGTTTCCACATTTCATTTCAGCCTGTTATTAGCAGATCCGATTTAGAACGCATGGAGCAGTTGATATTGCAATTTTCATTCCTCTCTGAAGAATATTATACAAACTATAGTAGCAAGATAACTGCAGACTGGTGCAAGCTGGGCGCCAGAAAAAGAAGAATCTGTGTTCAGCCTGGCGCCCGGCTGGTTCCGTTTTGGCGTGCTGTTCTGGCACCAGAGTCTGGTATTGCAGATCCTGGTCTAGACTGGTCATGATATACACCAGACAAAATGAAAGTAACGTAAAGTGGTACTATATAGGTTTCTGTAATATTTTTACACTATATTTCAGCCCTTTCTGGGAGAATATACTGCGGAGACGTCACAACATTTCGTGAGACATACTGAAATATTTCAAACATAACCTGTTGTAGTATAAGCTTGCATGCTTGCATGTTTGGTCATACTTGTGAATCGTTCAAATTTCCGATTGCTAGATTTTCAATGTCATTATTTATATTCTACATTAATTACTAGTGTTTAAACTAAATACCAGAGTCTGGTTCCTTTATTCACCAGATTCTGTTTTTCCTCTGGTCTAATCATTTCTCCCGCCATTCTGGTCGACTAGAGGGAGCAGATTCTGAGCCAGACTCTGGCCTCTGTCATACAAGGCAGTCGTTGCTACAAGGGAAGCAAGACTTCACATACAACCTCCATCAACTTGTGCATTGGTTGCGATCTCTTGTTAATTGGGGACCGTCATGGGCTCATAAGGGCTTTGTATTTGAATCAGGTAATGGACGTTTATTAAAAACTATAAACTCTGCAAAAGGTATATCAAATCAGATCAGTCGATCACTCGCAATGCAACAATGTAATTCGGTCTTGACAGAAAAAGTCCTTCCAACATGCTCTGCACGCGTCAAAAGTTTTTGCAAGAAATAGAGCAACGAAATACACAAAAATCTTGTAAACCTTCAACAACAAGGTACTTCGGATCAGCAGTAATTTTGCAAGAAACCTTGATAGAGAAATTAGGATTGTCTCGCGAAGCTGTGTATTACAAAAGAATGATAAGAAACAGATGTTTGTATTCGTCGGCTAAATTAAAGCGTGAACGTTCGAACAATACATATGCACTATTGAAAAACGGTAAATTTGTTCAACTTCAACAATTCATTGTGGACGAGTTTACAGAGAAAGAATTTACTATAGTAAGTGAATTGAATGTGTGACTCAGTGACCCCCCCTTCCCCAGTTCGTTCTCTCTCTCTTTTTTTCTGCTTTTCATTTCGGGTTTACGAAATCTAATTAAATAAATCTCACCCTCACGATCCTCGATGTAGGATCAGAGAATAAATTAAACGTAAGTTAAAAGTCTACCCTCCTCTCACGTCCTCCCCGTAGGATCGGAGATTAATCCGCCTCGTACATCTTTACGTCGGGATCCCTTCTCACGATCCTCTCTGTAGGATTGGGGAAAAAACTTAATGCAATTTAAAAAATCTACTCCGCTCTCACGATCCTCCCTGTAGGATCGGAGATTAATCTACCTAGTGCATTTTTACGTCGGGATCCCCTCTCACGATCCTCTCCGATGGATCAGAGACCCTCTTAACGTAATTTAAAAATCTACCCCTCTCTCACGATCCTCCCTGTAGGAGCGGAGAACGATTTAACCGTAATTAAACCCCACTCTCTTCTCACGAACATCCCTGTAGGATCGGAAAGCGATTTAAATAGACTTAAACCTACCTCTTTCTCACGATCGTCATCGTAGGATCCGATATTAATTGTTCTCTGCCTCCTAACCTCGGGATCCCTCCTCACGATCCTCCCCGTAGGATCGGAGAACGATTTAAACATAATTAAGCCCTACTCCCTTCTCACGATCCTCACTGTAGGATCGCAGACTAAATGCATTGTGGCTTCTAATCTCGGGATTTCTTCTCACGATCCTCCCTGTAGGATCGGAGAGCAATTCAAACGCGCTTAAACCTGTCCATCTCCCACGATCCTCGCCGTAGGATCGGAAAGTAATTGACTCCCGTCTTTAACCTCGGGATCCCTTCTCACGATCCTCACTGTAGGATCGGAGAACGATTTAAATATATTTAAATCTAACCCCTTCTCACGATCCTCACCGTACGATCGGAGAACCGAACTCGCTCGCTGAACCTCTGGAGGTCCTAGACTTTACCCTACATTCAACTTACAACCACATGGACTATCTCTCGATACTCTCGCAGGATCCGAGAACCGACGTGGCAGTAAGGACCCCTCGGGACCCTGTCCTTTACCATCCTGAAACCCTTAAGAGCCTGGACTATACCATGTATTTAAATTACATCCGCATTCCCCCCTCTCGATACTCTCGTAGGGTCGGAGAACCAACATGGCAGTAAGAGCCCCTCTGGACCCCCTCTCTTATCTCTCTGAACCTCTTAAGGTCCCTGACTTTACCCTACATCTAAGTTACGTCTACATGGACTATCTCTCGATACTCTCGTAGGATCGGAGAAACACATGGCAGTATGAGTCCCTCTGGACCCCATCCTTTACGGACCTAATTATTTCTTCAATGAATTCTCATTCCCTTTGTTAGGCCAGATAAAGAAGTTATCATTCTTTTTATGTATAACACCCTAGTACATTAAACAAACCCTTTCTGAGCTGCCTTCAACTAAAACGGGGAAAAAATTTGAAATGAAAAATAGTAATTCCAGACACCTTGCCAACACTTTAGTTTATATCCTCATCATCACTGTAACTTTGAGCAACCCCAAAAAATTACCCCTAGTACATTTACCAAACCTCATCTCAGCTGCCTGCAACTACCCAGATAACAAAATGCGAGCAATATGCGACGCATTATGCATGAACGTCGTGCCGATCAACACGCACGAGATGCACTCACCAACGCAGACATATGTGTCATAAATTGAGACGCATATCTCTCGCACGTCGTGCGGGTCACGCGTGCGACGCATATCGCTCGCACGTCTTGATTAGTTATGCTCTAAAAATAATAAATTATGTAATAATAATATTTTTATATTTTAATTTGAGACATTTAATCAAATAAATTTTGAATTGGACTTCGAATTTGCACTTTTCCCAATCAGTTACTAGAGATTTTTCTATCATTAGAAAGAGTATATTGTTTTAGGTTTAAAAATTCATAAAATTTTTTATGATTAAAAATAGGTCTAAAAATCAAAGCGAATTAATTAAGAGGTTTAGAAACAGTTGAACGTATAGTAAATTATTTTGCTTTACCATAAAAAATATAGGTTAGGTTTTATATTTACTATTTTTTCGATTGTACTTACCACAAGTCTATTAATTTTCGGAATGCCGGATATAAAACATGATAAACACGATAGTAAAATTCTTCGACAGATGCCAAATGATGCTGAAAACACTTTTACTGACTTTTACAAAATCCAACGATGGTCAGGCGTCATCAAGTTGATAGCGTGTGTGAACAGTAGACTGTCGTGTAGAAGGAAAACGAACCTGACGAACGGTCGGAAATTAAAATTTATGTGAACATAAATTCAATTTTTAACTGCATATCATTTTTAATATTATTCGATCATTCTTCATAAATATTACAAATTAAAAGTGCAAAGAAAAAATAAATTTCACTTGAAATTTATTTGCGATTAGAGTTATTGAAATTTTTCAATTTATACCAATGTATGTAATTTAAAAACAAGTTGAAAAATAAGTTCAATTGATTAAGAAATTTTTTAAATATAAATTAATTTTCACGCATCTTCATGATGACGAAATGCGACTCATAAAGCTCGCAGCATGTGCCCATGTTCCGTGCTAGCGAAATGCGACTCATAACGCTCGCAGCTAAGTGACCATCATATATTGCTGGCGAGATGCACGCGTTCTCGCACGCATTGCATGAGAATCACGAAATGCGGGTGACGTGCGTCGCACGCATTGTTATCTAGGTATAAGAGCCAAAAAATTTCAAATTAAAAATAATCACCCCAGACATCTACTCAAGTCTTCTGAAGGTGGTCTTCTGAAGGTGACGTAGCAACGCTCAGTATTGTGTTATTGTGTACTTAGCGGTTACGACACCAGTATCGCGCAGTGCCACCCACAATAGGCCTCTCTCGGATGGAGGCCATGGTTCAGTTGGGAGTGGCAATAGGACCAAACCGAGGCGACGACCAGGCAATGGCCCCGAACAAACGCGAGAACATCGATTTAAATGGTCAGACCAACTCAGGAGAGACATCCTTACCTGTTGGAAAAGAAGCTCACCGGCGCGAAGAGGATTCATGCAGAGGTTACATGAACGTTGGGTCAATATGCACCCGGAATATGCTCATCAAACGCCTCAGTATTTAAGAGATCAGGTATCCTTTTTGCGAAAAAACGGATATGAAGCTCTTTATCAACAAGAAGAAGAGCAACATCCTCCATCGAACATTCCACCCGTTCCAGCAAGACCACCTTTGCAGATAGCCGATAATGCTAACATGAGAAGTAGGAGATCTATCCACCAAAAAGTCTTCCTCAGGATGGACAAATTAGCTGAAGCTAATACTGCTCTCCCCGAATTGCTCCCCGAAGATGTTAATCTCTGGAATCTGAACTGTGTTGTTTACGAGAAGGCGGTGTCCTTGCTTAGCGACAGTAGAAGTAACGAAACTTCAGTACGTCTGAGTAAGACTCGCGAGCCTATTGCACAGCTTCAATTCAAAATTGAAACGGCGAGAGGGCATGCATCAAATATTCAGTGCGTGATTAGCTACATAACATTAAATAAAAAATTCACTCCAAAAGTTAGGGCACTTGCTCGAAACTTGAGGAAAGCAAATCACACGCTGAACAAGTGTAAACTGTTGACCATCAAGCAGCACTGGACGCAAAAAATAAGATCTCTTTCAACAGCGAAACAGCGCCTTGAACGGCGAGTAAAGTGGATTCAGGAAAATTCCACCTTTTCTACTCATCCTTCCCGTCTGTTCAATAAAACGTCACGTGCCGTTAAAAATCCGCCTAGTCGAGAAGAGATTCAAGTCTTCTGGGAAGAAGTATATGGAGATACTTATCAGCTAAATGAAGACGCTTCAGATATATCACTCTTTCGTAACTTTTGCCAAAGGCAAAGGTTACAAGGTCCAGAGGAAGAGTGTCCACTAATTACTGCTGAAGAAGTGAAGAAAGTTATCGCTAGAACTAAGAACTTTTCAGCGCCAGGGCCAGATAAAATCAACAACTTTTGGTTGAAGAAGTTTACTTCTACGCACCAACATCTAGCTCGTATATTTACTACTTTCTTAAACGGAGAACAACCCGTCCCGCAGTGGCTAGTGGAAGGACGCACGGTATTGATTCCTCAGACCGGAGATTTGTCAAGTCCAAAGAACTACAGGCCCATAGCTTGTTTAAACACCAGCTACAAGCTATTCACTGGCATCCTCAAAGAGAGGATATTAACATCTATCGAGCCGGTATGGAGTGCAATAGTTGAACATCGTGGATGCAAGAGAGGTCTGGCAGGTTGCAGGGAGAACCTGTTAATAGACAGGTGTATCACCCAGGACTCGATAAGGTATCGACGCAATCTGTCCATGGCTTGGATTGACTACCGTAAGAC
>CAKNYM010046645.1:0-54480 GCA_932195095.1 Andricus curvator
AAAATAAAATAATTATTTAGGTCTAAAAATTGGGAAGACGTGCATTCATTTTTTAAAACAGTTTTGAAGACTAAAGTATTTGATAATGGGATAAAAAAATTATGAATAATGAATAATTTACTAAGATTATTTTTTTAAATTTCAGCTTTAAAATTAATTTCAGGTAATTCTCCTATTTAATATTGAAATTAATATACCCTGCCTCTCTCCATCACATAAATTTTGAAATAGAAATTATGTGCCCTGTTTCTTCGTTTTCCTATTGACAACATTGAAATTAAGCATTTTTCCCTGTACACAGTTTAATCAAACCTCATTTGTGATCTATTTCAGATCATTCCTACGAAAGTACATAAAAATTGTGATATTTATAAGAATTAATTACATTCGATTTATTATTTCTTTATTTATATACCGTGCCGATCTTATTCTCAATCACAGACTGAAGTATAATAAACATTAAACGAAGTTATAATTTTCAAACATAAGAAGAAGATAAAGTAGATAAAAGTAGATTTTACAATGAAATAAAAAAATTCCCGGTCCTAAATAAAATTATCGGGTTTATCACGGTTTTTCCTAGTTAAAAAAATTCCCGGGTTTTCCCCAGTCTGATCGACACTGATATTATTTATTCCTATATTGATTTTTCTGTAATACTTTAATACCCATTTTCTATTAAAAATAATTATTGATTTATATATTAGCTACAGAGTAATGAAATTTCAGAATTAAAAAAGAAAAATATCATTGCAAAGAATAAAATTGCCATTTTACACTCTCATGAGTGAAAAATTTAAATTTCGTGAAGAATCTTTTTATATTATAATTTATAAATAATTTTTTATTTATAAATAAAAAATTATTTATAAATTTTTATATACTTATTTTTATATAATTATTTTATAATAATTTATAAATTATTTTAAACAATAACGATAATAAAACAATAGACCCATTTCTGTAACATTATTAAAGGTTTTATGAAGTGTTTATAAGAAATAACAAAGCTGTGATTTTCATAATTTCATATACATTCTATTTTCCTTGATAAAATATTATAAATATTGAATATTTAACTCAATGAAAATTTAAGAAAGTATTATATTAGGTTTTTTTTTTTTATTTTCTTTTTTTTATGCCAACGGCCATGCCACGCTGAAAAAAAACAGTTCTCGTCAGATCACTGAAGTTAAGCAGCGTTGGGCGCGGTTAGTACTTGGATGGGTGACCATTCGAGAATACTGTGTGCTGTTGGCATATTATGGGTGTGGTGAGCCCAAACTTGTAGTTATTTATAACTACAAATTTATAATTTTTATAAATTTTTATAAATTTTTATAAATTACAAATTTGAAAACCTGTAGTAACTTATACTATATTCCCTATAGATCCTATACTAGAAAAGATTCTGTAATAAAACCTGAAAAACATAATCATCATCTTTTAAAATTTTTTTAGCTTTTTTGAGGTTGTCAAACTTTGTTTGTAAACAAAAGTCGTCTCTAACCTCCAAATCTGAAAAAGCTGAAAAATCTTGAAAATAGCCCAGTCTCTGAGAATGAGAAATTACAAGTTAAGAATCGTGCATCCTCGGCAATCCTCGGCTTCAACGCCGAACCCATCTTCGTGGCTGACCCGAAGCCGCCACCGAAATCAAACGAAAGAGCACGAAGGAGACAGTGAAATCATCCGAACCGACAAATTTTCGTTGCCGCGGAGCATGGAATCAAGTGACGGAGTGGGGACACACCGACACGCGGCGTTTACGTGTGTTGCCCCCACACGGGAGTCGTGGTGGGGGCCGCCAGCTCCCACAATCTGTGAACACTGCATGGTTGTCGTGTACCTATTTTCTACCAGTGTGGGCTCACCATACCCACGACTGGTTCCTATCGGCAGTCCGCGACTGCTTATTCTTGTATTCGCAGTTAAGCTTAGGGTCTGTTCAGCCTTACGGGCCGTTCCTCTATCCGCAACCTGAGGACGCGCTACGTAGTGGAGACAGGAACCCACCGAGCAGAAGAGATTTTCATATATCTATAATAATTTGGAAGGAATAATTTCATAAAAATAATATTTAAAATATTTTTAAACTAACTTTAAAACAGTTAGGACGCTCCATTCCACCACGTTTGAATAATTTAAACTGTTGAAAATTTATTATACGTCGATGTAAAGGACCACCCTCGTATAAACCATTACGTACGGACGTAAACTTGAGCAGTTGAGCAAGCGACGTATGTGCACGTGCACAGTTGGGCAAGTGATATCTGTGCACGTGAAAAGTTGGACATGTGATATCTGTGCACGTGCAAAGTTGGACAAGTGCCATCTGTGCACGTGCACAGTTAGACAAGTGACATCTGTGCACGTCCAAGTCCACAGGATTCCATCTGTGCACGTCGAAATTTCGACGTGCACAGTTGCCACTCGGACAACTGTGCACGTGCACAGATGGTACTTGGACAACTGTGCTCGTCGAGATTTCAACGTGCACAGATGGCACGTGCTCACTTGGCACGTGCACAGTTGTCCGTCTGACCAACGACGTGCACAGTTGTCCGTCTGACCATCGACGTGCACAGTTGAGCACGTGCAAAGTTGCTACGTGCAAAGTTGACCCCATCCCGAGATCCGACAGAGCGAGAGAAGGTGTTTTTCTGAGTAAGCAGTTTTTGATCGAGGAATAATACAGTACAAGTCCGATAAGTTGCCGCCCGATAAGTGTACACTCCCCTTAAAACGTCATCATACTCACGGCAAGCACACTAATGGGGGTTCTCCCACTACGTGTGCCATTTTGCTTATGATTTGCGCACCATTCTTACACATGCGCGCACCTAATATCGTGCTACTAGAGGGGGCATCCGATAAGTCTGGAATTCGTAGAATTTTCCGGCCCTACAGCCCCGAAATGAGAAACTTATCGGACTTCTACTGTATTCCAATACATGAATAAATTGTAGCGTAACTTGTATTGCAACTTGTGTAAATTTTACTTCTACGCGACAATGAATTATTGGTCACTTCTCTCTTTAAATCTCGGAAAACGAGTGTCATAAGTGAACTTTATGCACACTTTTCGTTGAAAAATAGAGTGATGAGGTCGCATAAAATGTTTTTAACTTATTCGGCCTTCTCGAAGATTATGATTAGTTGTACGCCTTTGAGAAAGGCGAAGAAATAATTAAGAATCGACAAGAATAGTAAAAGTTGATTGCATTAGTATAATCCATTACCCCCTCTACATACATTTGCTGTTTGATGGTTGAAATTTTTTGTTTGTGCAATTGGCCTCTAAATTTTTTACTTCCTCCTCCACATGAGAAACTGAAAATTATCATTAGAATCTGGACCTCACGTCCCTGGATTTTTATATTACACAAATATTTTCACATTCATTAATAATTTCGAATTGAAAGCGACTGAAATTTTTTAAAAATTTAATTAATTATTCATTATTTGTAGGCGTCGCGCGCATACAAAAAAGGGTTCTGTAGCCTATAACTTTCCCTCTACTACTCCCCCTCATATGGCCTACTTCCCCTGTCCTACGACAATTCCCCTATTTTCACTTCCTTTTTTATCCTAGCACTTAAACCCCTCATATACGTCCCTTATATACACCCTCTCCTCACTTTTACACTGCCGTGCAAAACAGGAAAGGGGTAACTGCATTGAAGTCCCTCCCCCTCCCATTTTACAATTGTTTCTAATAGATTTAAATAAAAAACAAAAGCGAATCAGGTGACAAATCCTAAATCTAGTTACGCTTTCTTGTTTTGCACGGCAGTAATCCCCACTCCTGACCCCCACCACCCATCAATACCTTCCCCTACGTCCCTACTCAATTCACCCTTACATCTCCTCCCACACTACCCCCTCCTGGGAAAAAATAATCAAGGGTTACGAACACTTAAAAAAATATTGACCGATTTTGAACTAAAAACGTTTCAAATCAAACAATTTTAGACTAGGCATCATATGGAAAAAAGGACAATATTTTAATGGAAAGAATAGAAATTAAACTTGTATAAGTTCTAACTAAAATCGCTTTATACTGAAAAATTTGAAATTGTCAGGGTTTGAAATTGAAAAGTTTCAAATCAGAAGTTCTCAAAATTTAGAAATTTCGGACTCAAATTTTAAAAACTGAAGAATTTCATTAGAAAAGAGTTGAGGCTGTATCATTTCTAATTCAAAACATTCAGAATGGAACAATTTTATTTCACATTGAAGGATCTCGAAATTGAATTATTTCAGATTAAATTTTCGAAAATAGGACAATTTCAAAACGTTCAAGATTGAAGAATTTCTGAATAAAATTTGAAAAACTTTAAATATTCGAATGAATTGAAATTATATTATCTTTGATTAAAAACTTTCCAAATTTAAAACTTTTGAATTTACATAATTTTTAATTTGAAGCAATTAAAATTTGACACTTTGGAATTCAATATTTCGAATAATTTCTAAATGGAAAACATTTGAATTGTAATCCATTGAAATTGAATTATTCTGAAACAATGTTAAAAATAAGGTAATTTTAAACAGGAAACATTAGAAAGGAAGAAATGTCTACGACGAAACGTTGAAAATTAAACGAATTCAAACTTCACTTGAAACTGAAAGAATTCTTAATTATCAAGAATTGTCATAGGCAAACTTTTTTATGCTTGAATCCTTGAAAGTTTTAATTATTTCAATTAAAATTCATATAATTTAAAAATTGACATTGTTCAGATTGTTGATTATACTTTCCAAAATGCAACCACTTTGATTTTAATTATAACCTTGAAACTTATAAAAGGGAAAAATTGAAAATGGAGTCTTCAACATGAACATCCAAAACCCTAAAATTGTAACTATTTGAATTTAAAGCAATTATTCAGTTACTGAGGTATTAATTTCAGATAACTTAGTTTCCATCTATTTTATTTTTTATCAATACACTTTTCAATTTTGTAATTTCATATCGATTAATTTTGATCTCTTTGATTAACATGATAGAAAAAGTTGGGATACACAAAACACGCGAAAAGAAAGCGGAAACATAGGAGCTTTAATGTTATATTTAAAAAAAAAGTTTTTATTTGAAAATTGAAATTGTTTATTAAATAATGCATGCATATTGCACAGTACTGGTCAAAACTGTGCGTCCACTCACAAAACTCGTATTGAAAACATGGGTTAATGATCTTTACATGGTTTTAGTTTAAATTCGTATAAAATCTAGTGTGAGGAAATCTTTTTTCTAAATATCTATTTACTTGTTCATAAGCTATGAAACTATTGTAAAAAATCAAGCCAAGTATGAGGAATAAATATTGGGCAGACTTCTAGGAGAAGGGGGGTTTAACAGATTTTATGATGATTTGTGATTATTTCCCTTATTAAAAGAATTCCCCCTTTCTCCGTGTTTTACAACAACTTTCCCTTTTTCTCGTTTTTCGCTTAAATGCAAGCTGAATTAATAGAACCCAATGAGAGAGTCCAACTATTTTTGGTTGAAAGTTAAGTCTTTTAATTGGAAAAGTCTAATATTGTATGTATTTTTAGTTCAAAATTCATCTCTATTGGGTCAAAATTCTTCTATTTAGTTGAAGGTTAAACTATTTTATTAAAAATTGTTCTGTTTTTTTCGAAAATTAATTCATCTTACTAAAAATTTAACTGTTTCATTTGTGGCTGAAAATTGCTTTTTTTTGGTTGAAAACTCAGCAATTAAATTTTACATGAGGGATTCATCTTTTTTGGCGGAAAATTCAACTACTTGGTCAAAAATTCATTTTGTTGCTTAGAGATTGAACTAATTTGATAAAAATGCGTTTCTCTTATGAAGGATTAATTTTTCTAACTAAAAATTTACCTATTCTCACTTTGGTTGGAAATTAATAGCTTCAAGTTTAAAATTCGGTTAATACATTTTTTATTGAGAATTCAACTTTTGTCGTTAAAAATTCACCTACTTGGTTGAAAGTTAAACCACTTTGTGAAAAATTGATTTTATTGGTTGAAGATTGAACTATTTTGTCGAAAATTCGTTCTTCTTCCGTTACAAATAAATATTTTCAACTGAAAATGTAACTATTCCATTATTCAATAAAAATTCGTGTATTTTGTTGTAAAATCGTCCTTCTTGGTAAAAAAGTATTCTTCTTGATTGGAAATTTTCCTGCTTGGTTGAAAAATGAACTACTTTCTTAGAAATGTATATAATTAGTAGAGGATCCATCTCTTTGCCTGAAAATTTAACTTTTGTTGAAAAAATTTTTTCTCTTGAAAATCAATTTTTTCAACTGAAAATCTGACTATTCCAATTTTGGTTAAAGTTCATTGTTTTGAGTTTCAAAATCAAATATTTGTTGCAAAAATTTTAATGTTCTTTGAAATATTTGAAATATTATTTTCATACAAATTTCAACTATTTGGTTGAAAATCAAGTCTTTTGTTAAAAATTCATCTTTTTGGTTTGAAATACTTTTAGGGTTATTTTGACTATTTTTTTATCTAAAATTAATGAATTATTAATTAATTTATTTGGTTATTATGTTTAAAATTCAACTCTTTCATTGAAAATTCAATTACGTGGTTCATAATTTAAATATTTTGATGGAAATTTCAATATTTCGTTGAAAATTTGACTGGTTTGTTGAACATTCTTCTTTTTGAATAGAAAATTCGTCCTATTGGATTGAAAATTCAACTATTGGGTTCAAAATTCTGATATTTTTCATTTAAAATTGAACTATTTTATTGGAAATGAAATACGTTTTGACTTGAAATCTTAAGCGTGTCATATTGAATTCAATAAGATACTTATACATTATTTTTCTTTTAAATGTATTTCACTATTATTTCCCTATTTTCGCAAAATCTCACCCTTTTCCCCCTGTTTTAAGAGCATTGTGAGCTTTGAAGTCTGTTAAAATATTATTTTTGCAAGTTTCGTGTCTTATTTTACACGGAAAAAAGTGGATAGTCAAATTCACTTTCATGCATTGTTAACTAGAAGTTTATGGTACTTGTTCGCATTGTACAAGGAACAATTTAATTAGTTTTTGATACTGTATGAGATAGTGATCTCAGAATATATACAAAACCTAAAGTAAGCATTACGACTTCAAATTGTAAAAAGAAATATTACTTGAACAAGCAGCTTCAGCTATTTGAAATAGTACAGTTGAAAATGTGCGCTGTTGCGTATAACTAATTTTCATAGTAAGCAAAGAATTGTGAGTACAGTCTAGTATTGTATTTTCGCTTTTCAATCTAGAAGACCCCCAAGAAGCGGACTTTTGCTTTACAGTAGTTACGCCACTGGCATTTTACAAAGTGAAATTGTTGGAAATTATTTTATAATGATTTTTTATCTTTTATCATAATATTATTTGAAATAATTACACTGGAACTTCGATTTTTGCAAACTGGTTTTGTTCATTCCTAGAGCGAATATTCTCCGCAGTTTTGTGATGAGGGTAGCCACGGGTCCGAGAGAGAGGCAATGATCAGTCAAGCGTGACAAACAGCATGAGGGCCGCATTCTTAGCGCATGAGTTGCATCAGTTGTGTTGCAAAAATCGAGTTTTCAGTTTATTATTAATAAACATAGCGAATAACTTCTACATTATACTTCAATACTGCTTTTTTGTTTGGCACAACATTTTCAGAATTCAAAAATATTCTGAAGAATTATACAAAAATACTTTTTTTACTTTGTTTCTACTTTGGAATTTTCTACTTTGGAATTTTTTGCTTATGATATTTCAAATTTCTTATAACACTAAAAATGATTCAGATCATACTTGATTAAACCACCCAGGTTGAAATATTGGAATATTTTGGGAGACATTTTTGTAAATAGAATAATGCATTTTGAACCTATACATTTTTATCAAAACAGAGATTATTGCATACCAGATTCTTAAAAAATCAAATGCAGATTGTGGTAAAAGGATTTTTTGTAAATATCACTCTTTCAAACAATAATTAAAGAATAATTTGTAATAAAATTTTAGTTCAAATTGATTGATGAGGTAGAGAGAGATACCATGTCTTAATTTTTATTTTTAACTGAAAATTAGATTTTTCATCGCAATCCGTATCCGAGCTACCTCCAATTTTAAGTTAGTGTCACTTTGAGGTGAAATTCCGCATCCATTATTTGGAACCTCGATAAGTTCTTTTAAACCGACTTTCATGGTCTCATTCCGGGAACACTTTAGTTCATGAGTGGAATTTTGTCTTATCTATGAATAGTCACTTCTATTTTACATTTTATATATTATTACGTTGTTTAAGCTATTTTATTTATAAATTAGTTATTTACTGGTTTATAGAATTCTTCTAACGATTCACTTTTTTCCGTGTAGGCGTTTATCAAATGAAATCAAAGAACAAATTTTTAAATAAGAGCGGGGGGGGGTGGAATGTTCGTATATTTGACCTTACCTTTGGGGGTTCAAGCTGTGTGATGATCTATGATGAGGAAGGGGAGCAGTAGAAAAAGTGTTTAAAATAGCTTGACGTAGTTTTTGAACGGCCACTCTTACATAAGGTTGTTGTAAATGAGTTTCGAATGTTATCTATCTAGAAAACTTTATGAGAAATTATCAATTTCTATTGGTGATAACTAATAACATAAACAGTTCCGTTATATGATGATCAGAGTTGGGTAGTAACTTGTTACTTCATTACTATTTTTAATAGTAACTTGTAATGTAACTTAGTTACAATTCTTGCAGTGACTTGGAACTTTAAGTTCAGTGACTTTGAAGTTACTTTGTGCTTGTATATATTATCTCCTATCAAGAGAGGGTTATAAGTAGAAAATTTATCTTTTTTGTTTGAAAATTCAGCTATTTTGTTGAAAATTCGTCTTTTTTGGTTGAATGTGTTTGATTAACAATTAAAAATAATAATAATAAATAGGCGTAGGGATGTGGCGACCCCATCGCCCGAGAGCTCCGGATCTTGCAGTCAGCCACGTTGCTTTGGGCTAACTCCCCAATGCAATGAATTATGCGGTTACGACACCAGTATCGCGCAGTGCCACCCACAATAGGCCTCTCTCGGATGGAGGCCATAGTTCAGTTGGGAGTGGCAATAGGACCGAACCGAGGCGACGACCAGGCAATGGCCCCGTACAAACGCGAGAACATCGATTTAAATGGTCGGACAAACTCAGGAGGGACATCCTTACGTGTTGGCAAAGAAGCTCACCGGCGCAAAGAGGATTCATGCCGAGGTTACATGACCGTTGGGTGAATATGCACCCGGAATATGCTCATCAAACGCCTCAGAATTTCAGAGATCAGATATCCTTTTTGTGAAAAAACGGATATGAAGCTCTTTATCAACAAGAAGAAGAGCAACATCCTCCAGCGAACATTCCACCGGTTCCAGCAAGACCACCTTTGCAGATAGCCGATAATGCCAACATGAGAAGTAGGAGATCTATCCACCAGAAAGTCTTTCTCAGGATGGACAAATTAGCTGAAGCTAATACTGCTCTCTCCTATTTGCTCCCCGAAGATGTTAATCTCTGGAATCTGAACTGTGTAGTTTACGAGAAGGCGATCTCCCTGCTTAGAGACAATAGAAGGAACGTTACTTCAGTACGTATAAGTAAGACTCGCGAGCGTATTGCACAGCTTCAGTTCAAAATTGAAACGGCGAGACGGCATGCATCAAATATTGAGTGCGTAATTACCCGGTAAGAAGGCTTGCATTGAAAAGTATTCGGAAATTCCCTGTTCAATGGTAACGTTTTTGTCCTCGCGTTTTGAATCCCCATAGAAGTAGAAGTTATCTCTTTAACTGAATCCTTTTTTGTACTCAGTGGTGACAATATTTTTCTGAATACTTTTGGATACCCCAAATTGACCATAATATAGAACATTTTTTATTCCTTTTATATTTGCACATTTCGTTGTTCTTATTTACTGTTTTTCGATTAATGATGAGGTTAAAAACATTTGAAAGTACAGTATTAGTCATTTTATGTTGTCAAGATTGATCACTACACAGGCAACTGTGATGAAAACTAAGTTTTTAAACTGTTATATTATTATTTTATATATTTTTAATTGATCATATTTGAATAAAGCGAGAGTTTTATTTTAAAGTGATGTATGTTCATGCACAATCCTACTATATTTGGCCAAGTTTATGCTTTTGAAGCGCCTTCTAATGCGTTAGACGAAAATCGTGTTTTTAATTTATCTCAAGTTACGTTTGACAGCTCCGATCGGCTTTGAGAGGGATTGGAATCTAAATATTTTTGTTACCTAATCTGGGATTAAAAAAAGCAGGACAGAAACGGCATTCCTAGGTATTGCAATTTTCAGTACCTTTGAATGCAAGCCTTCTTACCGGGTAGCTACATAACATTAAATGAAAAATTCACTCCAAAAGTTAGGGCACTTGCTCGAAACTTAAGGAAAGAAAATCACACGCTGAACAAGTGTAAACTGTTGACCATCAAGCAGCACTGGACTCAAAAAATAAGATCTCTTTCAATAGCGAAACAGCGCCTTGAACAGCGAGTAAAGTGGATTCAGGAAAATTTCAACTTTTCTACTCAGCCTTCCCGTCTGTTCACTAAAACGTCACGTGCCGTTAAAAATCCGCCTATTCGAGAAGAGATTCAAGTCTTCTGGGAGCAAGTATATGGAGATACTTATCAGCTAAATGAAGACGCTTCAGATATATCACTCTTTCGGAACTTTTGCCAAAGGCAAAGATTACAAGGTTCAGAGGAAGAGTGTCCATTAATTACTGCTGAAGAAGTGAAGAAAGTTATCGCTAGAACTAAGAACTTTTCAGCGCCAGGGCCAGATACAATTAACAACTTTTGGTAAAAAAAGTTTACTTCTACGCACCAACATCTAGCTCGTATATTTACTACTTTCTTAAACGGAGAACAACCCGTCACGCAGTGGCTAGTGGAAGGACGGACGGTATTGATCCCTAAGACCGGAGATTTGTCAAGTCCAAAGAACTGCAGGCCCATAGCTTGTGTAAACACCAGCTACAAGCTATTCACTGGCATCCTCAAAGAGAGGATATTAACATCTATGGAGCCGGTATGGAGTGCAATAGTTGAACAACGTGGATGCAAAAGAGGTCTGGCAGGTTGCAGGGAGAACCTGTTAATAGATAGGTGTATTATCCAGGACTAGATGAGGTATCGACGCAATCTGTCCATGGCCTGGATTGCCTACCGTAAGGCATTCGATAACACGAACCGTGAGCTACTTATTAAGCTCCTTGAGTGCCTGGAGGTGCATCCAAAAATAGTGAGATGCGTAAAAGAGCTTATGCTCTTGTGGCGGACAAGATTTGTCATAACATCTGAAAAAAGACAAGTGACTACAAGCTATATCACATATAAGAGGGGGGTCTTCCAAGGAGACTCTAAGTCCTATACTTTTCTGCATCTCCCTCTTGCCTCTATCTATTGTGCTCCGAGGCAAAAGCTCTGGATACCTATGTGGCCCGCCAAACAGAAGAGAATATAAGGTCAACCATCTTTTATACATGGACGACCTTAAACTCTTTGCTTCCTCGAAAGAGGACCTTAACATCCTTGTGGAGGCGGTAAATAGGTACTCTAAAGCGATTGGCATGAGCTTCGGACTGGACAAGTGTGCCTGCGTCCACCTACACCAAGGAAGACTAGAAACTACATCATCGCGTCACGATCAGGATGTTCAACTCATAGGCGGAAATACCATTCAACATCTTGGTATGGGAGAAACATATACATATATTGGAATACCGCAAGCGGAAACCCAAAATGTGCGTGCGTTAAAAACGGCCCTTGGAAAAAGGTATCGCCAAATTCTCAGAAAAATTTGGGCTTCCGAATTATCTGGAAAGAATAAGATCCAGGCGACCAATATGGTGGCCGTTCCTATACTGCTCTACACGTTTGGTGCAATAAAACTGGAACGTCGATGAGTTGAAGCAACTTGACCGAAGCACACGCAAGATGATGACAATCCATCGAAGTCATCATCCTAGATCTTCCGTACCTCGAATATACCTCCCTCGATATAAAGGGGGTAGAGGCTTGCTGAGCTTAGAGTGTCTTCATCGCCGAATGGTTCTGGCTACAGCCCGCTCAGTTCTAAATAGCACAGATTCTCTCATGCGACTCGTACATCAACATGAAGTCGTCAATGCTGCGGCGTTTCTATACCGTGCCGCAGATAGGGCCGCAGAGGAGCTTGGCCTCCCATTTGATTCCAGCGATACTACACATGGCCTAGCATCACTAACACCTTTGGTGCTCAAAAGTCGTGTACAGAAAGCAGAACATACGCTTCTACTAAGAGCACATGCTGAGAAGCCCCTTCATGGTAAATTCTACGGCATTATACGTAGAGAAAAGCTCTCGATGGGTCTGTCCAACATGTTTCTCAAGTCTGCTGGATTAAAATCGGAGACTGACGGATTTCTTTTTGCCTGTCAAGACGGCGTTATAGACACATTCGTTTACCGCGAGCGCATAATGAATGTACCTGTAGGCGATACCAACTTCCGAGCGTGCAAGCAAGAGCCAGAAACACTTGGACATGTTCTCAGTGGAAGCTCAAAATATGCACGCTACGGGTACATAGAGAGACACAATGCGGCTCTAAAAGTGTTATATTACCATCTTAGGCACTTCTATGGTGTTGATCTGTTGCCCGTTTTGCCATACGCCCAGGGGGAACTCGAGTCCGTTGCGGAGAATGATCAGTGTAAGATCTACTGGAATTTCTCATTCTCCACCACTCAACGTATCAGTGCTACGAATCCTGATATTGTCCTCCAAGATCTGAAGAACAAGATCATTTACGTGATTGAATTCTCGGCACAAGCCGATGGTAATATCACGGCAAAGAAGGAAGAAAAACGGGCGAAATATCAAGCACTTCTTTTCGAGCTGAGCAGGCTGTACCAAGGCTAGAAAGTCCATCTTGTAGTTCTCATAATCGGCTGTCTTGGAGGTATGAAAGCTTCATTTATTAGCCAACTCAACAAGATTCCGGCTTGCCAGCGTCAGGCTCATTCCATCGCGAACCGGATGCAACAGGCTGTTCTTCTGGGATTACTTCATCTGGTCCGTCAACACTGTTCCTCATAACATTCTACAAAGATTGGTAGCTCTAAAAAAGTATCCAGAGGTGAAACCTTCATCTCCAACTGTCCCGTCTGCCGCGTAAGGTCATCCGCGGCTAGAGACCTGACTCCAAGGAACAGTGTTGATCGATGTTATCTCGGGTAAATTTCCCGCTTTTGCTTACCTTCTAGGACAGAAGGAGCAGAAGCGGATGACGTACACGTTCCAGTTGCGTCGGGATTGGTTGCATTAAGGAACCATGATCGTAGCTTCCGGAGCCTACAACTTCTCACGAATGATAATCTAAATAAAAAAATAATAATGAATAAAATTAAAATTATTTCGTTGAAAGGTAACTAACTTGTTTGTTAAAAATTTATATTTTAATTTGAAAAATGCAACCGTTTGTAGAAAATTCGTCATTGGGTTTGAAAATTCAACAATTAAGTAGACATTTTTTCATTCTTAGTTAAAAATTCGATTTTTTGTTTCAAAATAACCCTAAGGGTTTACATGACTTCCATTTCTTACAGCACCTCCTTCTACATGTTCTATAAAATCTCATCCCTTATATTTACAGTTATTTACACCTATTTAGAGAAAATCTTATATCTATATCTTTATTTCTATTTTTTGACGATATCACAATTTGGGACGTATTAGCGAACAAGTGAGCGAGTGATCGAAAGCGAGAGTGCAAGCGAGAGAGAGCGATAACGCAAACGCATCTTAATTTACTTATGCTTTTACATAAACAAACAAATTCTACTTACAAATCTTTACGCTTCTAATTTAAGCGACTTCTGTTTCCTTTTTCTTTCACTTCTCTTGTACCTCCATTTTGACATTTTTTGCATGCATTCTTTCATTCTTTCTCACTCGCTTCCCTAGCACCCTCTAACTCCTTCATTCACTCTTCCCCCAAACTATCCTCCCCTAGAATCTTTACCACATTCTCTTTCTAGCTTCCTTTATCTTCCATTCCTCTCCTACATTCTTCCCATACATGCTCCCATGTTTCCTCTTCCCATTCACAGATTCTGCACTTCCTGTTCTCTTTCTTTTCCTAATACATACCTGCTCTTACCTCGTTTCCCAATCTAAATCTTGCTATTCTGATCCATCTTTTCTCTCCCCATCCTTTTTCTAAATACTTTGGTACTCCTTCGTTTTTTATCATCTAATACCATTGATTATATTTTGATTCCACAATCATCCTCCATCTTTCTATTAATTGTCTTTTCCTCTTCCTTTTTTCCACTTCTTCATAGTTGACTCCAGTCCCGTCTTCTATATCTCTAGCCTTGCAGAACTCCCTCCCTTCTTCTTCCCATCTCGTTAATTCCATCGCCCTCCCTCTCCTTTCTTCTACCTCCATCCAACACTTTCTCGCTAACTTCCCTCCCTTTCCTTCTTCTTTCCTTCTTCTTCTCTCACCGTATATCCCGGCGTTCTCCAGTCTACCACTAGCGTCCACCTTATATACCTTTCTTGTAAATTCTCAATCTCTTTCCTTTCTTTCCATCCCCATATCTCTGCTCCATAACCTAATACCGGCCATACCAACGTATCAAATAACCACATTCTTCTTCTCCAATTTTTTTTAAACCTTTTTTTTCCCTATTCCTCATATCTGTTTCATTGCCCCTGCTGCTTTTTTTATTCTTTCTCTTATATGAGCTCTATGATCTCTATTTGCTTGCAAGGTATATTTTAAATACTTTAACTCTTTTATTTCTTCTAATTTTATTCCCTTCCATCTCCCCGCCCATTCTTTCTTTTTTTCCCCTCCTTTCCTCATTATCTTTGTCTTTTCTACATTTAAACTCAACTTTTTTCCATCAAAATATTTCTCTAATCCTGTAATTAAGCCCGCCATCCCTTCTTCATCCTCTGCCATGAACACTATATCGTCTGCGTATTCCAGTGTGTATATCTTTTAGTTCCCTATCCTAACTCCTCCCCACCCTTTTCTCTTCCGAATCTGATATTAATATATTAAATAAAAGTGGGCTCAGAGGACATCCTTGCCTTACTCCTCTTACCAACCAGAAACTATCTCCTACTTGCTCTCCTAACTTTACCTTACTTTTTGTCCCTCTACAAATTTCCGATACTCTCTTTATTAATCCCTCTCGTATTCCCTTTTTCACCATACATTTTTCTATCTCGCCTCGGTCCAATGCGTCAAACGCCTCCTCCAAGTCCACGAATATTGCTATCATTGCCCCTTCCTCCCTTTTAATCCTCTTAGTCACTAAATAGTTTAGAACATATATATTGTCCATCACCCCCATTCCTTTTCTACACCCTGTCTGATTCGGTGGCTCTATCTTTTTCTCCACAACTTCTTTTTTGACCTCTCCGATAAAAAAGTCACATATACTTTATACAGTGTTGGCATTAATGTCACTCATCTATAATCTTTAACCTCCTCCCCTTTGCCTTTCTTCACTATTGGTATCACTACTCCTTCTTTCCATAACTCTGGCCACCCCTCTCCTCTCCATACTCTGTTGCACATTATCCATGCCCATTCCTTCAATTCTGTCCCCCCATATTTCCAGCCTTCATTTGGAATCTCATCTATACCAGGTGCCTTTCCATCTTTCATCATCCCTAATACCTTGACTATTTCCTCCCTTGTAATGTCCTCCTCCTCCTCCTCTTTCCCTACGATCTTTTCCTACTTTCCTAACTTTCCTCTCTACCCCTCCTAGTAATTCCATAAAATATTTTTTTCATTCTACCAACCCAATATCCTGGTTTACTCTTTTCCTTCTTCTTCTCTCTCTATAACATCCTTCCAAACCTCTTCTTCCGTCCTAGCCTTCTCCGCTTCTTCTTCAAACCTTTTATTTTTGTCCTCTTTTTTTTGATCATACAACTCAGTATACATCTTCTTTTTTCTACTATATTCTTCTCCACTACTTGCCCCTTTTCTACATTTTCTTGATTCCCTTTTCACTTCCTTCTTCTTCTGTTTCCAATTCTCATCCCATCCACTTGTATCCCCTCCTGCACTAATTTCTTTTTTGCTTGTGCACTCTAATACTCCTTTTGTTTCTCCTATCATTATTTCCATTTCCTCGTTTACATTTCCTTCCCCCATTTTGATATTTCTGACTTTTTCTTTAAACTGTTCTTTACCTTCCATTGAACAATCCCCTCTTTCTGCCCTTTTTACTTTTGCTTCCTTTTTTGCCCTACCCTATCTCTAGTTTCTTAATCTTCTCTCTTAACTCGTCATCCACTACCACATAGTCAATTACTTTCGTTTAGAATAAAACATCCCATCTCCCCTAGGCTTTTTAACAACTTCTATTTCTCCCCATTCAGTATCTTGTCTTTAGATTTTCTTTCTCGCTCTCCATCCCATTCCCTTCCTCCTCTATCTCCTGTTCTCGTATTAAAATCTCCTTTTATCATAAGCCTAATCTCTTGCTTATTTTCTTCCATCAGTTCTCTCATCTCCTCTGATTTCTCCTGCATATCACGCCAACGGCCATACCACGCTGAAAAAACCAGTTCTCGCCAGATCACTAAAGTTAAGCAGCGTTGGGCGCGGTTAGTTCTTGGATGGGTGACCATTCGAGAATACTGAGTGCTGTTGGCACATCGTGGGTGTGGTGAGCCCGCACTTGTAGTTATTTACTACAAGAAACTATCCACCTAAAAACACTCCCCGAATCGGGCAGGTTCACGCCTACCCTGAAAGGGAAATGGCTTAATGGTATACATACATCACCGTTTATATAAACCCTCACTATCTTCAACCTCTCACCTCCCATATTTATCTTGTCTACTATTAATCCTTCTTTATGTTGTTTCATCTCTTTTCTATCCTTTTCTGTTATACATTCGTTCCTTACTCCCATCACCATTCCTTCCGTTACTCTGCCTTTTTTATTCTTCCTCTTTGCATTTTGAACCTGCCATTTATAACCTCTTGGTGATCTTCCCCTTACTCTTTCCCATCCCTTTTCATCTAGCCACGTCTCCATCATTACTAATACATCCCATAGTGTCAAATTTCTCATAAACTCCCTATGATGCCTTTCTAAGCCTACTATATTCCAGTAGCATAGCCTCCAATCTTCCCTACTTTCGTTTCTCGTCTCTTTTTGTTTCCTACTATTTCATATTTCTTTATGTCCCGTTCCTTTCTCTCCTAGTTTCCCGACCCATAATTTTTTACTAACTCTTCCCTGTCCTCGTCTCAATTCCATTATACACCTTCTATTTGTATTCTCCCATACTTAACTCTATCTATCGTCGCATCTACCTGCCTTGCCTTTCACCTTCTCTATTCTGCCCTGCTACGACCAACCTGGTCCTCCCACCCTGTCACAAACCTCAAACCCACCTAACCTCAACTTCCACACAAATCTGTCTTGATCCCCAAAAATATCCTCACCCCCTTGTCAATCTTTTAATCTATCAATCAATCCCTCACAAACAAAACCTTCTACACACATCCACAATCCACTCACCTCAAACGCCACAATTATCAGAAAAACTCAGCATCCAAAAATTCACCGCTCCCACACACTTTCACGCAGTAAGCGGAACTCCTATTCTCATTTAGTATAGAACTTAATTTTCCTTGGTTGAAAATTAACTTTTTAATTGAAAATTTAACTCTTTTGTTAAAAATTCGTCTTTTTGGTTTGAAAATGGTAGAAATTTCCACTATTCGGTTGAAAACTAACTTTTTTGTTAAAAATTAATATTTTCTGTATGAAAATGCGAAAATTTAGTTAAAAATTCATGCATTTTGTTACCAAATTTAACTTTATTGGTAAAAAGTGCAAATTTGATTAAGAATGAACTTTTTCGTTGCAAAAACATTTTCATTGGAAATTAATATTTTCAGTATGAAATTTCAAACATTTGGTTGAAATTTTTTTATAAAATAAAAATGTTTCGTTAAAAAATATGACTAGAAAATCTAACTTCAACTAATAATCTTGTTCAATTAATTTTTTATAAATAATGATATTAAGATGTATTTTTTTAATAATTCATAATAAAACGCAGTTTAAAAAAATATATATTTTTTGACGAAAACAATTAAATCAATTTTTGCATTTTTCAAAAACAAATGTTTCAGCTCAATTTTTGAAAAAAATCCACTTTTGAATTTCTTCAAATTTTTTTAAAAGTTAGTTTACAATGTACTCTAAAAGCCCTGTGAATATAAAAATGGGTTCTCCCTTAGTTTTCGAGAGTTAATTAAAAAAGCATTAAATTTTTTTTACTTTTTTTGCGAATACGAATAAAAACTAATTTTTTAAATATCACCCGCAGACGTCTGTTTTATAGGGTCCCAAAAATGCCATAACTGAAAGAATTGGGTTTGGCGAGTTTTTGGTGCTAATTATGATTCTTTGCGGTTTTTTAAGATACAAATTGTTTATAATACATAAAATACTACTTTCTATCGATAATAGGTGCTTATAGAAATTATTCAAACAATTTATTGTTTTTCCGAACTTTCCAACTTTTTTTAACTTTTTAAATGGAGTTGTGTTTCTTTTATGAAATATTCAAATTTTTGTCCACTTTTCAATTAGTGTAAGGTAATAATGAATGCAACTTAACAAACCTAATGGTTCAAACAAATTATTATAGTTTATACCTAGTCTATACATCGTGTATGTGGTGAGCCCACACTTGTAGTTATTTATAACTACAAGAAAACTATCCACCTAGAAACACTACCCGAATCGGGTAGTGTCACGCCTACCCTGAAAGGGAAAGGGCTTAATGGTATACATACATACATACCAATCTTCTCCTACAGTAATGCTAGATAATTGAGGTTTTTTCTGAAACTTTCAACTGATAGTCTTCTCTGTACAGATAGTGAGGTAATAATTAATGCAAGTGCGGAGAGTGAGAGAAAAATTAAAAATTTTTGGAAAAACCGCAACTGTCTACCAGTAATAAGAAAGATAGTTATATGAACAATAATAATTTGTTTGAAAAATTATTTTTATTAAATTGCATCCAGTATTACCTCACACTAATTGCAAAGAAACAACAGAAGTAAGTTTTTGTTGTGGGTAATTTTCCAGTAGATGAAGTTGAATTTTTTTGCATCGAAACAAAACAAGATTCAATAGAATTGACATGGTAACCATTTCCCATGTGGCGGCTAAATCTCAACACGTGAATTTAATTTTTGTTGCAGGTGAAAATAACTGATTTTATTATTATTATTTTATATAATCTTTACAGCGATTTCAGTGTGAAAAGTTGATAAAAAGTGGAAAACTATAGAAAAAACTGCAACTTTCTAGCATTATTCTAAGAGAATATCGTGATGAATAATAATGAATTGTTAAAACAATTATTTGTGTTTGCAACTTTCTAACTCTGTAGTGGAGGAACTTTGCTAAAAAAAATAATACATTGTTTAAATAATTCATGAACCATTTGTATTCAAAAAACTGCAAAATTTTGAAAATGATATAACTATGAAAATTTCCCTTTTATGTATGTATTTTATTACTCTTCCTTTTACGGGTTTGAGGGCTCCGTTCCCTTTACATCTTTTACAATTTCACTTAACCACTATGCCTTATGCTTATCTTAATCTATAATCGCTTTGCCTTTTTATTATTTACAAGTTCTTAACTATCATCTTACTAGCTAATAACTATTATCTAGCAAATGCGCGAGACCTTCCAGTGCTTCCGTTTCCTCTTACCATTACTCTTCAAGCTTTTAAAAGACACGCAACGCTAATTTTCCATATCCATATTTGAATTTTTATTTTCTCCCCTCCCATGCATTCTCTCTTCCCTTCTCTCTTCCAAGCTCTTAACCCACTTTTCCCCTTGACGACAACCGCTCAGTATCCACCTAACTTTATCTACCACGCTTTTTTCCCCTTCCTCTTCCCCTGTACATCTCTCCAACACCTGCTCTCAAGATTCCCTTTCATACCCACATACCCTACACACTTTAATTTCTTCACTAATCCAATATTTACACTCATTCATACCTTCTCCCATTCTGAAACGTATCATCCTGGACCACCTGCACTTCTTTTTGAATTTCCCTACATATTCTGGGACCCCTTCCATCTTGATGAATCTATACCATTTATTATATTTTGACTCCATAATCTTTTCCCACCTTTCCTCTTCCTGCTTCTTACTCATTTTCCCCTCTACTACCCGCCACTCCCTCCCCTCGTGACACATTCTCCATTCTCTTCCAACTTTCCATCTCTCCTCCTCCCATCTTGAAAGTCCCGTGTTTCCTCTCCTCTCTCTATCTAATATTTCCTGCAGGCATTCTTGTGCAACTTTGCAACCCTTACCACTTTTAAGTTTCTCTTCAAAATTCCATACCCTTTTCCTCTGCCTTATCACCAATTTCTCTCTCCCTGTTTCTTCTCTGAACATATAACCTGGGCAGTTCCAGCTCACTGCCATAACCCATCTCAGAAATCTCTCTTGCATGTTTTCTACTTTTTTGTACTCCTTCCATCCCCAAATCTCCACTCCATAACACAGCACAGACCATACCAGTGAATCAAACAGCCATACTCTCATCTTCCAGTCTTCTTTGAATCTTCGTTTTCCAATCCCCCACACTTGACCCATCACCTCACTCGCGCTTTCCATCATTTTTTTCACTTGCAGCTCACTGCCACTTCCCGCTTCGAACCAGAATCCTAAATAACAAAATTCTTTTACCATTTCCACCATTTCCCCATTTATCTTCCATCCACACTTTACTTAATTCTTTCTCTTCCTGAAACATACTATCTTTGTCTTCGTCACATTTATTGTCAAGTCTTTCTCTCTCACGTACTCTTCGAATCCTTTCATTAGCAAGTTCATTCCACTTTCATTCTCTGCCAGAAGCACCACATCGTCCGCGTACGCTAACGAGTATATTCTCTTATTTCCTAGAACTATACCCCCTTTACCTTTCCTTCCCATTTTCTCTTCTAGGTTTGCTAACAATATGCTAAACAACGGGCTTAGAGGGCACCCTTGCCTAAGACCCATCCGTTTCCAGAACTCCTCTGCTTTCTGTTCCCCGATCCTCACCCTTGTCTTTGTCTCCGTAAAGACCTCTTTGATCCTCTCAATCAGCTCTTCGTCCACCTTCCTTTCTTTCATTGCCTTCCACAAAACTTTCATATTCACCGAGTCGAAAGCTGCTTTCAAATCTACAAAGAGTGCGACCAGTTTTCCTTTTTCCTGTCGCAGGTTCCTGTTGGCTAAATAATTTATTACGAACATGTTATCCACTGTCCCCATCCCCTTCCGGAATCCTGTTTGATTGTGTGGAATACTTCCTTTTTTTCTACCTGTTCTTATAATCTCTTCCTAAGCACCTCCGCGTAAATCTTATACGTTACTGGAATGAAAGTGATTCCTCTATAATCTTCCACTCCCCCCCCCCTCCTTTCTTTAATAAAGGAACTACCAAACCTGTTCTCCACTCCTTCGGCCATCCTTCCCCTCTCCATACTCTATTACATACTTCCCAAATCTCTGCTCTAACCCTCCTTCCGCCAAATTTCAACGCTTCATTCTCCATCCCTTCCTCTCCTGTCGCCTTATTTCGTTTTAACTTCTGAATTGCTTGATTCACCTCCTCTCTGGTCAACTCATTCCCACCTTCTATTCCTCCCTCCTTGATCTTTCTACAATCCCCCCTCACCTTGCTATCCACCTCTTCTAGCAATTTCTTGAGATATGCCGTCCATTCATCCATACTTATCTCTTCATTGATTCCTTTCCATTGACTCCTTTCTCTATTGATCACCTCCCATTCCCTTGCTTCCTTTATTGCTTTTTCTACCTCCTTCATGTACCTCACCTTCTCCTCCTGTCGTTTCAAATCTAGTAATTTCTCGTGTTCCCTTTTTCTCTTATTATACTCCTTTTTGTCTATCTCTCCTCTTCTCCAATTCTTTAACGATAACTTTATACGCTCTTTACTCTCTACACATTCCACATCCCACCATCCTCTCTTCTCCCTTCTTTCTTCCTCACTTGGCCTAATTTCTTCCACTATCTTCTCTACCCTTCCCCTCATCTTACACAAAATCTCATCCACGCCTCCCCCATCTTCAATCAAACCATTGTCTTCTTCCATTCTTTCCGTATATTCTCTTAGCTTATCAGCTCCCCATTTACCCATCTTTGCTTTTTCCATGTCGCTCCCTCCTTCTTACATTCCCTCTCTTCCCTAATTCCCGCTATTCACCGTTGCAATGACCGGGAAGTGTTCTGACCCTATGTCGTTCCCTACTTCCATTCTTTTTAACAGCGTCCTTACCCTCTCCTCGGCCAGAATGTAGTCAATCACTGTTTCCCCTTTCCCTGCAAACGTAATCTCGCCTTCCTCATCCCCTTCCGAGTTCCCATTCCAAATAAACCATCCTGTTTTTCCCAGAATTTCCAACAGAGTCCTACCCTCCTGGTTCACCTGTTTGTTTTTCGATTTTCTCCTGAAAATCTCACTGTCTTCATCCCATATTTCCCCTCCCCGTTCCCCCGTCCAAGCATTGAGATCACCACCAATTCGTCGTCCTTTTTCGCCACCCATTTCCTAATCACACTCCAACCTTCTTCTTCTCCCTTTCTCCTGTAAACGCAAACTATCCTTACCTTTCTTTTTCCTATCTTCACGATTCTCGTCATTACTCCATCCATTTCCTCAAATCCCATTTCTATTCTCTTTTCTCCTACCAATTCCTTCCTCACTCCTGACACCATACCCCCTTTCTTTCTCCCCTTCATCTTCTCTTTCTTTGCCCTTTGCATCTGCCACATATATCCCTTGGGTAACTTTCTCTTCACTCTATTTCACTTCTTCTCATCTACCCAGGTTTCACTCAACATCACTACATCACATTTCTTCAACTCTTCCCAGAAACCTTAATCTTTATTCATTAGCCCTGATACGTTCCAAAACACTACTCTCACTTCTTTTTTCCTTCCTTTCTCCCTTCTTTCATCATTATGTTCCCTCCCTACTTTTGCGGAAACCCCGTCGCTCCGTCTTCTCCTTCTTTCCTATCACCCTCTAGTGTTTCCATTACCTCCTCCCTTGTATTCTTAGTCTTCACTTCTTCCTCTCGTCGCCATGGGCTATCCCTTCACACTTCAATCAATTTTTCTTCCTTATCCCATATCCACACATTCCCATTTATCCACATCCTGCATTTCCCTATCCATACCGTGTTCCCTTTCACTCTTTCACTCCATGCTCTCTGTTTCATCATCCACTTTCTACTTCTTTCATTCCACGTCATATCCTCCTCTATCCTTTTTTCCCTTCCCTTCAAAGCTTTTTTCTTTCTCAAGATATCAACTTTTTCTTCCTGATTTCTCACTTTCACTACATACATACGCGATTTACCTTCAATCTTCCTTCCCACTCCATTTACCTCTTCCACGTGCAATTTTGCTCCAATTTCACCCACGAACTTTTCCACTTCTTCTCTACCTGATTCACTATCCACTTTCATTCCTCTAATCACTATATTCCTACACCGTTTCGTCTTCTCTTCTACTTCCATTTTCCTTTCCAACTCTCTCAATCTTGATTTCATTCTCACATTTTCTAGGATAACGTTCTCATTCATTTCTTTTATTCTCTTTCCTTCTCTTACCCCTTCATCCCCTCTCTTTATATCCTCAGACTTACATTCTAGCTTTCTCACTCTTTCTTCCAACTTCTTCATATCAGATTTTCTCTCTTTCTCATTCATCCTTTGATTTCTCTCAATATCCTCCAACTGCTTCCAAACCTTATCCTTTTCTTGCCGCCACACCAGATCCCATTCTTCCCACTTCTCTCTAACTTTCCTCATTTCCTCCCAAACCTCCTCCCCTCGCTTTTGCATGCCATTCAGACTTCGGTTCGTTTCCTCTCGAAACCCTTTAATGAAATTTTCCAGGCTCTCTAGATCGCCTTTTCCTTTTGCTTTATTCCTCTCTGGTGGAGACTTTTTTTCAACTTTTTCCGCAACTTCTCATCTCCCTGCACATATCCCTCTTCTTCCCTTGATCTTTTACTGTCTTCCGTCTTATCCCCCTCATCGCTTTTATCCGTAACCCCTCCCCCCTGCTACCATTTATCAAAAAGTTGTCTCGATCCTAAACTACTAGCTCTGGATCTATTCAGCAGTTCCCGACTTGACGGCCTACCTCGAGTCCTCCTGTCAGCTAGTCCCCCTTCCTTCTCTCCCCACCCGAAGTTCCCTGGCGTAGCATACTGAACCTTGCCATCATCACTATCACCGGCATCACCCTTACCCCTCCCTGTTTCACCGGTCTCAGTGAGACCATCAGTACCGGGGTTGTTGTCTACTTGCCCTCTGTCGGACACCACTGGGCTCCTCGCAACAAACATGCTGGCCTATCTTACCGATCTGCTGTCCCCTATCTTCTCTCTCACTTTTCCGCCCTTGACAACTAACCTCCAAATTATCACTTTCAACTCTCCTCCTAACTCTTTTAACCTTACAAAACAGCCTCCACACTTCCACACAACCCCTTCACTTCACTGACCTTCCTCACCACCTTTCGCCTCAATCACACCTTCACGCTCGTCGCCAAAACGAAAAAAGATAGCACAGAACAAACACACGTACTTCACTATTCGGTACCGGAAACGGAAGCCACTTTTCCTTTTATCGAAAAAAGTCATAAGGATCAATTATTCGAATTTCCATGTGCTACGAAGAGCCGTAAATAAAAATTTCAAATTTTGAAAAAAAAAATGGTCACCAACATTTAAAAAATGCTCTAACTTTTTGAAATTTTGTCCAAAATAGCTGGCTGACGAACTCGTCCTTTCTTTTCACACTCTTATAAAGTGTGCCAAGGGGCAATCCAATCGGATAATTTCTTCAAATGTTATCGTGTTTACAGGCTACAGCGACGACGACAACGACAACGAGACTCCGACGTAAAAACTATTTTTTCTGACTCAGGGGGCCTCAAAACGTCGAAATTTGTCGGAATCCGCGAAAGTCATTTTTCGAATAAAACCAATACCTTCTCAGGATGAGAATGTAAAAATACAATTTTTGAAGTACCATGAGCATTAATGATGGTTATCTTATAGTTTTAATCGTTAGAAATAGTATTGGGAACATAAAAACAATTAAATATTGTGAAAAAACACAACCGAGATGAAAAATAAAGTAAATAAGCAAAGTTTTGATGAGAATGTGCCCGCTTATCGAGCCGATTTTTTCACTGTGAATGTTATTGTTTACGAATAAAACAAAAATTACACATCCTGTCAAAAAGTGACCAATAACAAATTTGTAGATCTTTTTTGAGGTGTTTGAAAACTCGAAAATTAAACTGATGACGTCTCCCTTGACGCGTTATTTTCAAAGATTCCTAAATGCATTTTTAAACTCTCCCAAAAACTTATAATATTGCAGTTATAATGCTTCATGAAATTTCAAAGATTTTCAAATATTTTAAGATTTTTTCCGCTCTCCATTCGTAGGAATTTTCAACTGATTTCGATGGTTTCGAAGGAATTTCAAAAAGGTTCAAGAAATCCTCACATGTTAAAGCTTTTTGAGAATTGCCAGGGATTAAAAATTATGATATTGCAGTTCAATTATTATAACTATTTTAATATTTCAAGCAGGAGAAAATTGAATATATACCTATATATAACTCTTTTGTCGAATTTAAAGAGCCTATTTGAAGAAAATTATAATGCTTCATGAAATTTCAAAGATTTTCAAATACTTTAAGATTTTTTCCGCTCGCTATTCGTAGGAATTTTCAATTGATTTCGATGGTTTCGAAGGAATTTCATAAATTTTCAAGAAATCCTCACATTTTAAAGCATTTTGAGAATTTCCAGGAATTAATTAACCACGCTGAAAAAACCAGTTCTCGTCATATCACTGAAGTTAAGCAGCGTTTGGCGCGGTTAGTACTTGGATAGGTGACCATTCGAGAAAACTGAGTGCTGTTGGCACATCGTGGGTGTGGTGAGCCCACACTTGTAGTTATTTACTACAAGAAACTATCCACCTAGAAACACTACCCGAATCGGGTAGTGTCACGCCTACCCTGAAAGGGAAATGGCTTAATGGTATACAATGTAATGGCTTCTACTGAGTTTTATAATAATATTTTCATCCATTTTTCAAAAATTTCCGCTTACAATAAATCAAGGACTGCACAGTATTTCCAAATTTTTTCTTACACATCCGAAAGTTTCTACAAAAATTTCAAAGCACTCAATTTTTCCAACGGTCAAAAATGTAACGCACTTGTAACTTGACTCTTGTCATCCAGCTCTTTGTCAAAAAAAAAAAAAAAAATCAGTCTGACTCCAGTGGCTCAAGAAGTCAGTCGACTATTCGAAAAAAGGGAAAGAACCAAATATAAAATTTCACAGTTTAATTATTTTTCTATAAACTTTGTTTCTGTATACAAACATATTCATAAAAGATTTTATAACCGCGCAACTAAAGTTTAATTTGGAAATTGACAGAAAATGGAAGAGCCTGCAGCCTGTTTTTAAAAAGATGAGTTTTTCTTTATTTTATACCAATTTATATTAATTTCTGCTGAAGTAAAATTTTTCTAAATGTAATGATGTGATAGGGGGGGCGCGGCCGTAATCTTTAAAGATACTTTGAGGTGTTTGAAAACTCGAAAATTAAACTGATGACGTCTCCCTTGCTGCGTTATTTTCAAAGATTCCTAAATGCATTTTTAAACTCTCCCAAAAAATTATAATATTGCAGTTCAATTAATATGACTATTTTAATATTTCCAAGCAGGAGAGCATTTACTATATATATTTATATATAACTCATTTGTCGAATTTAAAGAGCTTAATGAAGAAAATTATAATGTTTCATGAAATTTCAAAGATTTTTAAATATTTTAAGATTTTTTCCGCTCTCCATTCGTAGGAATCCTCAATTGATTTCGATGGTTTCGTAGGAATTTCAAAAATTTTCAAGAAATCGTCACATGTTAAAGCCTTTTGAGAATTGCCAGGAATTAACATTATAATATTGCAGTTCAATTATTATAACTATTTTAATATTTCAAGCAGGAGAAAATTTAATATATATCTATATATAACTCTTTTGTCGAATATAAAGATCCTTTTTGAAAAAAATTATAATGCTTCATGAAATTTCAAAGATTTTCAAATACTTTAAGATTTTTTGCGCTCTCTATTCATAGGAATTTTCAATTGATTTCGATGGTTTCGAAGGAATTCAATTATTATAGAGTTTCAAAATAAGTTAAAAGAACGCATAGATAGGGCAACTTGGGAAGCGCTTATAAGCAATAAAGATATAGAGGTCGCGTGGGCTTTGTTACGGGATATCATTGTTAAAACTGCAATTGAAGTGTGTGGTACGGCGCTGGTAGGAAGAAATTCTGGTGATGCGTGGTAGAATGATGAAATTCAAGCAGCCCAGCAAGAAAAGAAAAAAGCGCACAATAGAACATTAAACATCACAGGTCTTAGCGATGAGGAGAGAAATAGACTCGAGAATGATTACAAAGACAAAAAGAGGAAAGTTAAACGACTAGTCAAGGAGAGCAAAGATAAAATCAGAACAGAAGAAGAGAAGAAAATAAAAAACAGCTTTGAAGGAATTATGAAACTATTATTTAAACTAATAAAAGAAAGTAAAAGTACAGAGTTTTCAGCATGAGAAACAGCAATGGTGAAATGCTATATGATATAGACGGGATAGTAGACGTTTTAAAAGACTCTTTTAAAGAATTATTAGGAGGTGAAGATATAGGGCAACAGAACTGCGAGCTAGAACATAATGCATTAGAAAACCCAATTGAAAAAGTCTGTGTCACTGAGGTTTGCGATATAATTAGGAACTTAAAAAACGGTAAAGCTGCTGACGTAGACAGTATAAGCGATGAAATGCTTAAATACGGTGGCGAGTACATACCTCACACGTTGCGCGAATTGATAAATTTATGTATCGAGACGGGGAAAGTCCCAGACGATTGGAGAAAAGCGATTATCGTACCAGTATACAAAAGAAAGGGAGATAAAAGCAACTGCAGTAATTACAGAGGTATCAGCTTACTAAGTACCGTAAGTAAAATGTACTCAAAAACACTCATTCGTAGGGTAATGAAAATTACAGAAGAAAAGATATGGGAAGTCCAAAGTGGATTTATGCCAGGAAGATCGTGTACAGATCAGATAGTTAGTTTAAGACAGATCACAGAAAAAAGCTTAAGAGTAGGAAACAAAGTTTTCTGTGCATTTGTTGACCTATAAAAGGCATTTGACAAGGTAAATAGAAGTAAACTTTGGGAAGTCCTTAAAGAGTACGGAGTCAATGGATGGCCCCTACAAGCAATAAAATCAATATATACAGGTAGTAAAGCGAGTGTAAGAGTAAATGGGAAACTGAGTGACTGGTTCGATATTATGCAAGGCGTAAAACAAGGATGCGTTATGTCCTCATGGCTATTTATCATATTTATGGATGAGTGTCTAAGAATGGCCCTTTTCGACGAAGAAGGTATAGATCTCGAAACAGTGAAGGTACGTGGGTTAGCTTTCGCAGATGATAAGATTATTATGGCAGAATCAATCGAGGACTTGCAAAGAATGTTGAATAAACTTAATAGAAGCATGAAGAAGCCTTAAAATTAACGTAAATCAAACAAAAACCATGGTGTTTGAAGGAAAAACTGAGCAAACAATGTGCATCATTATCCTAAATGATGAGATATTAGAACAAGTTGACAAGTACGTATATCTGGGTAGCCTATTCACTAGCGACGGAAAAATAGATGGGGAGTTAGATAGGCGCATAAATAAGGGTAAGCAGGTTATCAGTAAGCAGGGTCCATGCTCAGAAATAAAAACATATCAAAAAAAGCTAAAATAGCCATACATAATTCTATATTCGTACCGACTGTACTATACGGTAGCGACACATGGACCTGTCAAGAGAAGGACAGGAGTAAAATTAACGTGATTGGCATGAAACTTCTTCGCACAATATGCGGAAAAACACTGATGGACAAAGTCCGAAACGAGATAATCCTCAAAGAATGTGGTGCAAAAGAGACAATAGTTGACACATGGGAAAGAAATCAGTTAAGATGGTTCGGACATTTTGAAAGAATGAAAGATGAACGACTAACGAAACAAGTATATAAAGGTAAAGTAAATGGCAGAATGCCCAGAGGTAGACCGCCAAAAGAATGGTTAGAATCTGTGAATGAGACACTAATCCGAAGAGACATAAGAAGCCATAAAAACACAATAGAGTGAATGACGCCTGAAACAAAGACCTTGGATACTAAATGGGCCCAAGTGGGGAACCACACATAACACTTTTGTGAGGCTCTTCACCGGGGGTGATCGCTAGAGAGATTGATCAGCAACCTGGGTCGGAGCAGTATTGCGGAATGAACGTGTCATTTGAATAAATAACACGAGCATTCCAGATCAATCTAAAATATCTATACCTAACACCTATATACCTATCTACCTTATACCTATATACCCACCATACACACTACTATTTTCCAACCGAGCAAGTCACGCCTACCCCGAAAGGGAAATGGCTTAATGGTATAATAATAATACCGGTCGTTTGGCCTACTGTGCAGCGCCCGTGTGACGCCTGCGTAATTAAAACCTGCTCAATAATCCGAAGCTTTGAATACTGTTAACACTGAGAAAATGAAAAACTTTGTGAATAATGTGAAATTTTCAGATATTGAAGATTGTGATGGAATAAAATACTAGACACAGTACAATGATTCGCTTCAAATTGAAAATATTTTTTACAACATTCTATCTCATGATTTGTGATTTTTCAAAAAAAATTGTGATTAAAAAAATCTCGAAAACCTGACGTGCTGAAGAGAAATGGAGGCCAGATTCGGATTCAGCACAAAAAACTACTCTGGAAATGACATATCTCATTCCATGAGCACATAGGTCACATTTTGTTGACCAGTTTATTTTGGAGAATTTAAATGCAGTTTTTGAGGAAGAAGCGCTAACCTGGTTTCAAGTAAATAGAGAAAATTGGCAAAATTTGAATCATTTTAGTGATGATTTTAAAGAAACATATTTAAATAAAAATAGGGTAAGTGTGGGTATTGCTGCGGAAAAAAATCAAGACGACTTTTGAAGATAAAAAACAAGTGTTTGAATGAGAAATCCGTTACGCATTAATTCGTGAAGCAATATTTGGTAGTTAATTAATAGAATTCAGTCATTAAACCGTGAAAAGAAATTAGAATTAGGTGAAAAATGCGAATCTAAAAAAAAATGTTCCATGTATGTATTACTGCGAGTTTGCATGAATTACTGCGGTTGTAATACTGCGATTTTATTTTAAGTGAAGTTACAAATAATTTAGGAAATTTAAACCTTGTAATTCATTTAAATTATAAAAGATAGGATTTTCACAAATTACTTGAACGTTTTCAAATAATTGAGGTTTCGTAACGGGAAACCCAGCTTTGCAGCAATGACATATCTAGCTGACTAGATCGTTTTCCTCTTCGGTACTTCGTACTGTTGCAGGCCCAGGCTTCTTGTCTGCATATTTATTGCATTTTTTGCTCTTATAGTTGACTCAGAAACTTTTTATTTCCTTGACATTTCAGTAACCTATTGTCCTCTCTTAAAGATGTGTTGCGAGCAACACATCTTCTTTCGAATACTGAAGTTGTTCATGCGCTTATTGCGCGCTGGCGTAGTGTCATAAATACCGCCGTCTTTTCAAACAAAATGCGCCATTTCTCTGTATTCTCACGACACGCATGCGTACGGGATTGGGGGGTAAGCGAGAGGCGGGGGGCTGGATTCGCGTCGGGCAGTTGGGTCCGAGCAGCCGGGGTGTACCCTTCTCGGTTCCGCGAACGTTGCGAGTATCATTTTGTCAAAATCACCGCCTTTCAAGCCATTAGCTACTCAGTATAGCTGTCCAGACGAAGCTCCTGTGCGACATCGTTGGGTATGTTCACGCCTTCTTCTTTCAAGAGGTGTAGCTACCCTGAGGACCCACCAAGCTACAACTCTGCGAGCTGTACTTCGCCGTTCCAGAGCGAGGGCTGTTCCTGTGCTCAAGACGTTGGGGCGCTGGGACGCGCGTACATGTGGGTGCCTTCTGAGATCGGGGCATAGCAGCGGTACTGGGTTTTGGTTTCCTTAAGGTAAGAGAGCTCTCTAGCGTATTTGAATGCATTCAAGCAGATATATAAATTTGTTAACGGTTTCTTGCTACTTATTAAGAGAATATTATCTTCAGATTAAGCTTCTTTCTTATAAGGCTTTTCCCCCCCTTATGACCGGGGTTTTTTATGTCGATTTTTTCTTACACAAGATTTCTTTCACAATGTGTCACTAGAGTTGGGTTGAATAAAATTACATCTCAACTATACTAAAAGATGGTGTTATTCTTCCACCACTTGGTCCGAATTCAGTCACCACCTCCTTTATATTGCTTCTCAGTATACTTATTATTTATTTTCATACAACAAACAGAAGTCTTACATTCTTCTTTTTTTCCGGCTGCTTTCAATTTGTTTGGCATAGATTTCTTTCTTTCAGGTTTCACCATTTTTGACCACATAAATTCAAAATCATTTAACAAAAAAGACACACTGCGACACTGACAGGCATTATCACTGGCGACTAAGTAAGGTTAGTCTTGAGGTTATGATATAGCGCCTGGAAAATCGCAGTAACACATGCAAGAAGCCAAATCGTGTACCAAATACTGATTTGGTAAAAAATATGTAGAAATACGTATTTCTTGTCTTTTGGCATGCATTTTCAGAAAAATTATATATTTTCTTTTTAAAAAAAACATTGCAATAAATATTTAGTTTCCCGAAACGAAATTAGAATTAGTTTTTCAGAACGTATTCATGACCCGCCTCCAAATCGAGACAGTAAAACTATCAGTACTGGAAGCATGCGAGATTCAAATTGCAATAAATTAGTTAAAAACATAGTAACTGAAGTTGATTCATTGATTATAATTAAAAATATATCACATAATCATTTTCTGAATTGTTTCAAGGCATTATATACATTCAAAACATTCTAATTCATTATTTACCTTTGAAACCGCAGTAAATAGAGCATCCGCAGTAATACCCACACTTACCGTAGTTCGGAAATATTACGAAATAAAACAAGCATTTTTGAAAAAGATAACGATAAAATGGAGAAAAAGCGAACACGGAAAATCACAATGAAAGTAATAATGAAAATCCGAATGCAAATGAGGAACAAAAATAAAGACAGTTTAGACCGCGATATCAAAATCAACAATGTAGACCAGAATTTCAACCAAGTTTACCAAATGAATTCCTAGACTTTTTATTCCTGGATTTCAAAATAATAATTTTAGTTTCCAAAATAACTCTAGATTCCCGAGAAACACAAAATTTGCCAATTATAATCACCATAGAAATCAGAACCCAGCTGGTCAATTATTAAATGCAATTAATCAGCTGTTAGCAGGGAACAAACAAACACGACAAACAAAACATTTTTCGAAAATACCAGCGTTTTTATATAACGTAGAACGAAATATTCAATTAGACGAACATAAAGATAATAAGGCAGGGAATCGAAGTCAAAATAAGAACAATGACAAAAATAAACAGAATAATAAGAAACGAAGGGAATCCAAGAGAACGCCCTGGATTCAAACTATAGTCATGAAAATTCAATTTGTAGAGTGCGGCAATCCATTACATGGTAAAGTTGCGGGGGGAAATGCCATTTTCAATGCTTTCGTTAATATATTATACATCAGGGAAACAAAAACGGTGAGTATTAAATGCGGGAAGTAGCCAACGAAAGGAAGCATCCCCAGAATATCTAGACATAGTCACAAAGAATTCGGACGACACAAGATTTAACTTACGGCCATGTGACGTTTTCACACGAAGCGCCACATCGAGTTGAAAATTTGGGATAATAAATAAGAAGCACTAAAAAACGCGGCTCTGGTCCTAAATTTTTATTAGTACAAAAATTTTTTTTTATAACAAATTTTTGTTTGCCGGTGTGCCGGTAAGGTAGGAATCTTGTCAATTATATAATTAGGGCCTATTCATCTTTTGAATCAAATCTGTATTCGGAGTGAAAAATTGGCTAATTTCAATGGTTTTTGTGTAAACCATTTTTTTTGTATTGTAACCCGAGCTAAAAAAACCTTTTACACAAACCCAAATTCCAATTCCATCAAATTTTTTGTGATGCATGTCGATTTTTAAATTGTTTTTGAATACATGGGTCTATTGCACATAAGTTATCGCCTAGAAAACGTTAATTAACAAGCTGTAACATTTTGAAAAAGTTTAAGGGCTCTAAAAACCTTTTTAAAAATTGAGTTACACGAAAGTGTAAAATGTATGGATATCAGAATGTTTTTAGAGCACATTTTGCTAACGCAACGGGGTGGCTTTGTTTAACGGTTTTTGTATTTAATGCCCTAAAATCGATAACAAATCGTTTGTCACCGTTTTTCTTCTATATTAACGTCGCTGGACTAGCATAAGGACCAATGTGTCTTGAGCAAATCCCAAGCGTTTCCACTCATTAACAATTCGTTTTATTTCTTCCATAGTTATTTCTTCTTGTCACCACTACGTAGCGCGTCCTCAGGTTGCGGATAGAGGAACGGCCCGCAAGGCTGAACAGCCCCTAAGGTTAACTGCGAATACAAGAATAAGCAGTCGTGCCGAGGTGCAGCGTGTATCCACCTAGAAACACTACCCGAACCAAAACTAAAAATCTTGTAAGGGAAAAATCCTGCTGCACCGCTGGACACCGCAGCGATGACACTGCCCGCAAGGGATGTGTTGAATGATTCGCCTGCACAGGGCCAAAGGGGTATTGATGCCAGTAGGCGCGCTGCCTTGAAGGGGGATGTTAGGGTACGAGGATGAAACTGTAATGTGTCTGACGACAAGTTGACACGGTCCTTGTCAAAGTCGGAAAGCTCCCATACTTAGACCCAGAGAGGTATGGGGGTTATCACTCTTGGGACGGTGGGCTCACCTACGATCGGAATAGGATCCTAACGTGCGGATTTCCACGAAATTATCATGGCTAACTTGCAACAACAAAAAACTGCAGTAAAATATCTAAGGGCGGGAACTATGAACGCGTGTAGTCTAAATACTGGCGGATGTAGCGAACTCATTGAGATAGCAAAGACATACGATAAGGACTTAATAGCACTTCAAGAAACCTGCTGGCCGGGCGATTACGCATCAATTTCTAAGGATAACTATACTTTTCACTATGCGGGAGCTAAGGGGCGCACACTGGGGACCGGTTTTCTCATTAATAAACGAATTTCGCCAGCGGTTATCGACATGCAATTCATTAACGACCGGTTATCATACATTTTACGAAAGGGTAAGTTCAGGAAACAGGTGTTAATCAACGTGCACTGCCCCACCGAGGACAAAGACGAAGACACTAAGGATCTTTTTTACGAAACAATCGAACAGGTTTTTGACAAGTTCTCAACGTATGACGCAAAAATAATATTGGGAGATTTCAACGCGAAAATTGGAAAAGAACCGATGTATAGGCCTACAATAGGGTCGGAAAGTTTGCATGACGTCCGTTAGGTTCAGTGATATGGAAAAATTTACGTATGCAAATTTGTATTATTTCTGAATTGATTTAAAAATTATTTATTTGTGTGTATGTATATATTGAGATGTTAATTATTAATTTTATCATTATTATTTCAATTGTAAATGGGCTGAACGCAAGGGTTACGCTACAGCGTAACCATAAAGTAACCCTAAAGTAATCTTAAAGTAATCTCGAATTATAATGAATAAAAGAAACAAAATAAATATCTAACTTGTTGCAATTATAATTGTACGTCAAAATTTACGTTAAAAGGTAATGCCATAATTGCAATAAGTTTATTTTTTAGCGTTAGAAATTTAAAAAAATATAGTGGCTGTCATTGAAGTCTGTTAAAGACGACTTTAAGCGCATCTGAGTAGATCTGAGCAGATGCGCTTGAAGTCGCCTCTAGCAGTCCTTCAATGACAGCCACTATGTTTCCAGCGCTAATGGTGAATACACGCGTCTTGGAAATACTGTGTTCTTTTTGGCTCGAGTGAGTGCTTACTCTTGATTTTTGAGGTTAGAATCGGAGTAGGATTTATACTGGTCGTGTGCGGGGTATGAGCAGACCAGATGTGTGGGATTTTAGTAGTGAACGTGCACGGGGCATATGAGATAAACGGTGAGGTAAGGTGAGGGTAAAAACAGCAATTACGGTGTTTTTAACAGAAAGTAGGGTGAATGGGAAAGGAGTGGTGAGGGGCAGAGGGTTGCTGAAGCGAGAGGGTTAAAGGCGGCACGTGACAACTTAGCTTAGTAGGTAAGTGGTAAAATCGTAGCGTAAGATGCCGGTAAATAGAAGTCCAGCACGAAATAGCAACGCACGAGGGCACCACGAGTCGGGAAAAGAATCCGAAGAAGGGAGATCGTGGTCGGAGCCAAGCAGAGCGATGGGCGAAGGGAAGGGGGCGGGGGAGACAAGCAGCGACGAGGGAGAGAGGTACGAGACGCCAAGTAAAGGCGGGGAGGTAGGAGCGGCAGAATTCGCGCGGAATAGAGGACCCAGTCATCGGCGAAAGGGCAGACCGACGAACCGTGAAAGAGTCGCTAGCACGAGTAACACGGGATCGAGAGAATTTCTAGTTAGGTGGCGTTTAAAGTGTGCAGGGACAGATTCAGAAATTGAGAAATCGGAGGATAGCAAGAGGGATAGAGAAGAGGGGGTGGAGGATAACCTCACAAAGAGAAGCAAGACAAAGACACCGACAGAGATTTACAAGGTAGGAGGGTATAATATAATAGAAAATCTAATAAGGGAACTAAGAGATGAAATGAATAGAGGGATAGAAGATGTGAAGAAACAGGGGAGGGGTACGGAGGGGATGATACTGAAAGTAAAAGAGAAGTGGGAAGAGTGGGAAAATTGATGGAAAGAGGAAAAAGAAAAAGTATGGAGTAAACTAGAAAAGATGGAGAATATACAGAGAATTAATGAGGAGGAAAGGGTAAAGGAAATAAGGAAGTTGGAGGATCGTGAGGACCATGGGAGAGGGGATGCGAAAGAAGGGGAGGGGAACTTAAGAGAGGAAAATGAGAGAATGAGATATAGATTGCTAGGATTAGAGAGAAAAATGAAGGGGGAGGAAAGAGAAGAAAAAGAGAAACGTAGTGATCAAAAGAATGCAAGTGGAAAGCGAGACGGGAAGGGAAGAGGTAGAGAAACTTATGAGAGACATAGGGGCAAATGTCAGGGTGGAGGAAATAAAGGGGGTGGGCAGTAAGCTAGAGGGAAAGTCTAGGGTCTACGTCGTCAAACTGGGGAGTGATGCGGACAAGAAAGAGGTGATGATAAAAAGAAGGGGCTCAGGGGAAGAAAGGAAAGAATTGATGAAGATATGACATGGAAGGAGAGAAAGATAAGATGGGTAATTGAAGAAAGAGCATGGGAGGAGAGGAGAAGAGGGAGTAGGGTAAGGATAGGGAGACACAGACTGTGGATAAATGAGACAGTGTGGATATGGGATGAAGAAAGGGAGGACTTAAAAGCAGGAGATTGGTCAAAGGGTAGAAGGGCAGAAGAAGGGAATAAGAAAGATGAGGAAGCGATGGGGTTCGCAGAAGACACGAGGAAATTAATGAGATAAAAAGGGGAAGAGAAGGTGAAAAGGGGATAAAAGTAGCGTTTTGGAATGTGTCAGGATTAAAAAATAAGGATAGAGGTTTCTGGGAGGGGCTAAATAAATGGGACGTTATAATGATGAGCGACACGTGGGTAAATGAGAAGGAATGGAAGGTCCTCCAAAGGAACGTACCAAAAGGCTACATTTGGGAAATGCAGGAAGCAAAAAAGGAACATGAGAGGGGAAGGAGAATGGGAGGCATGGTGTCAGGCGTGAGGAAAGAATTGGTAATAAAACGGAAAGAAGGACATAGTGAGCCAGATATGGAGGGTACTAAAGTCAGGAGAATAAAATTGGGAAGAGTAAAAGTGGACGTGGTGTGCGTGTACAGAAGAAGACGAGAAGAGGATGGGTGAAAATAATAAAAAGATGGATGGAGGAAAAAAAGGAAGAGCTAGTGTTGATAGGGGGGGGGGGGTCTAAACGCATGGACAGGGGAATTGGGGGGAGAAGTGTTTCATGAGGAAAATGAAACATTTATCAGAAAATCGAAACACCGAGAAGTAGACAGAGAAGGCAAAATACTTTTGAATATGGTCGGATAGGCAGGATGGTTCATATGTAACGGAAATATAAGAAGCGATGAAGAGGGGGAGTTGACGTATGTAGGAAAGGGAGAAACGGTGACTGATTACATCCTGGCTGAAGAAAGGATAAGAAATATCACAGATAGAATGGAAGTTGGAAATGAGATAGGTTCTGAACATTTCCCGGTAAATGCGACGCTAAAAAGCGAAGGAGGGAAGAGATGTAGAAGAGAAAGAAATACGGTGACAGTGGATAATGCTAAGATGGGTAGATGGGGAGAAGAAAAACTTAGAGAATACAAAGAAAAGATGGAGAATGGGATTGAAGTAAATACGCAGGAGGAAGATGTGGACAGGTTGGTAGCAAAGTTAAGGGAAAGGATAGAGGTGATCAAGAGAGAGGTAAGGCCACAAGATGTGCAGGATGTGAAAAAGAAAGGATGGTGGGATGCGGAATGTAGGGAGAGTAAGGAAAATATGAGGGAATATTTAAAAAGATGGAGAAAGGGAGAGTTGGAGAAAAAAGAATACAATAAAATGAAAAAAGTGCATGAGAAGTTATTGGACGAAAAGAGACAGGAGGCAAAAAACAGATATAAGGAAGAGGTAGAGAAAGTGGTAAGGGAAGGTAGGGAGTGGGAAATAATAAACAGGAAAGAGGAAGAAGGAAAGGTATAAATGAAGAAATTGAGATGAGTGAATGGTCAGAGTATTTTAAGATGCAGTTAGGAGGAGTAGATAATATGGTAAGAGGAGAAGGCAGGAAAAGAGTAAAGGAGGAGGAGGAGGATGCAGAGAATGAGACAAGTAGAGAAGAGGTAAAGGAGGTGATAAAAAAGTTCAAAAAAGATAAAGCTACAGGAGAGGATGGCATAGAAAACGAGGCTCTGAAATATGGAGGAGAGGGGGTTCAGGAAGAGATATGGAGAATATGCAATAAGGTTTGGAAGGGAGAAGGGTGGCCAAAAGAATGGAGAACAGGTTTGGTAGTACCAATAATCAAGAGAGGAGAGGGTAAAAAGACAGAGGAATACAGAGGAATCACACTTATGTCGGCGGGATATAAAATTTATGTAGAAATAATAAAGAAAAGGCTAGAAAGACAGGTAGAGGAAAAAGGGATTATACCACATAACCAGACGGGCTTCAGGAAAGGGATGGGAACAATCGACAATGTATTCGTACTCAACTTCCTGGTGAATAGGAATTTAGGGAGGAAGAAGGGAAAGTTGATAGCACTGTTTGTGGATTTTAAAGCAGCGTTTGATTCGGTAAACAGGAAGGTGCTCGGGGGAAACCCTAGAAGAGAGGGGAGTGGACAAAGGGTTAAGGGAAAGGATTAAGGAAATTTTCGTGGAAACCAGAGCGAGGGTGAGAATAGGAACACAAAAAGGAGAGCCGTTCTGGACGGGGAGAGGAGTTAGGCAAGGTTGTCCACTCAGTCCGCTTTTATTTAGTATCCTGTTGTCAGACCTAGAAGAGAAGTTAGAAAGGAAGGGTAAGGGAGGCGCGATCCTGGGTAATAGTAAAATATACTCTCTCGCGTATGCGGACGATATAGTTTTGTTAGCGGAAGAGGAATGAAGCTAATGATGAGAGTGTTCGAAGACTTCGTGAGAGAGAAGGATCTAACGGTAAATATAGGACAAACCAAAATAGTTTATTTCAGAAATAGGAAAAGTAAAATAGAATATGAATGGAAGATGAGTGGGGAGATTGTAAAACTAGTGGAGGAGTTCTGTTACCTAGGTTTTTGGTTTGAAACTGGGGGAGGAAATGAGTTGCAGGTAAAAAAGAGGCTTGAGAGTGCGAGTAAAATAATGGGACAAGTGTGGGGTATAGGTAAGAGAAGATTCAAGGATGACTGGAAGATGAGAGTTTGGATGTTTGACGTGTTAGTGCACAGGAAAGGTTCTTGAGATGGGTGATGGGAGTGAGTTGGAGTTGCCCAGGTTATATGTTGAGAGAAGAACTGAGTAGAGAGAAAATGGTAATAACGCAACTAAAAAGAGTGTGGAATTTCGAAGAGAAGCTAAAAAGGGGGAGGGGAGTAAGATAGCGCAAGCATGTCTGAGGGAAATCCAAATTAGAGAGGAGAGGGGCAACATGGAGCGATCGAAATGGGAGGAGGGCAGAATGCAGATGAAAAGAAAATGGGGGTTAGGAGAGGCAAATAGAGAGTGGCAGCAGGTAGAGCAGGACATGATAGTAGAACAGAAAGAAGAGAGATGGGAAAAAATCGTGAGGTCAAGATATAATAGATGGTATAGGGTAGTTAAGGGTATTGGGAGAATGAAGAAGAGAGAGCATGCAGAGTGTGTGGGTATGAACTGGAGACATGGGAGCACGTGTTAGAGAGATGCACAGGGGATGAAACGGGAGGAGGGAGCGTGAATGATAGAGTAAGATGGATTTTGGATGAAAATGGTCAAGGTGAGAAAGGGATGAGAAATCTGGAGAACTAAGAGACAGGGCAGGTGGCAGGCGATAGGGTTGAGCCAAAAGGGGACTTCAAGAAAAGAAAGTTAAAGATGTAGAGTCGCGAATTAAAATTGTGAGCCGAAGAGGCTCAGGCGAGAGGAAACGGAAGTCCCTGGAGGCACGATTAATAGCATAGGATAGGCATAGTTTTAAAGTAGAATTAAGACGTCGAATTTGTAGTAGTAAGTAATATTAAGTAGTCAGTAAGCTATTTTTGTAAACGATGTACAGGGAACGGAGCCCTCAAACCCGTAAAAGGGAGAGTAAATAAACATACAACTTATTGCAATTACGTCATTACCTTCTAACATAAATTTTAACGTTCATTTATGATTGCAACAATTTAGATATTTACTTTGTTTCTTTTATTTACTATAATTCTAAATTACTTTAAGATTACTTTAGGGTTACTTTATGGTTACGCTGTAGCGTAAAGCTAGCGTTCAGCCGGTCCGCCAGGGATCTAATGTTACCTATTGTACTGTACCCCTCAATCTAATCCTCTCTGATGAGGACGGTTTCCGCCATATAGGAATTTAGTGCCATATAGGGATGTTTAAAAAATCATCTGATTCACAGAAATTATTTTCAAAATGCTTCACTCTAAGGCTTACTAGCACATCACAGTTGCAGAGGATGTGATGCGCTGTCTCCTTACGGAAGCCGCACTTTCGACATCGAAGGTCGCTATCGAGCTTCATGTTAGTCAGGTGCCTCTTTAAGCGGCAATGGACCGTGAGCATTTAAACCACTATTTTTACCTGCTTTCTTTCCGTGCTCAGGAGTTTTTTTAGATTTTCCTAAACATGCTTCTTTGGTAAACTTATTAGAGTGCATCATACCTTTAGCCATCTTCCAATGCTTTTTGCAAGCATATCTGCTTTTTCGTTACCTTCAATATTCTCATGTCGAGGAACCAAGATCAAGTTGACTCAGTTTTTGCCGGACACTTCGAGAAGCTCTGGGAGGCAACTTCAGACAAGTCTGGATTGGAGAGCTGCCAAAGTAGCTTAACTGTCGGAGCATATGTAATATGAACCCACGTTTATGAATTTCCTCTGGGCATGTCTTAATAGCAACGATTTCAGCTTGAAATACGTTAGGGAATTTGCCCAGTGCAATTGTTATCTCCGCACTAGGTTTCATCCCAAGTACTCCAGTTCTAGAGCCAAGGGAGTCTTTAGAGTCGTCTGTATACCAGAAGAGTCCTCCCGTTGTAAATAAATTGCTTCTTCTTTTTTCATCATCCCAGTCCACCCTTTTTGGGGAAGATCATCTTAAAGGGCTTCGTGAACGAGTATTCTGGCAACATGTTATCAGAGTGTATGCAAAGGATTTCATCCCTCGACAATACGTTTTTTATTAAATCATGCAGATCAAGGAAAGCGGCATCTCTATGAACCTCCCTTAGGGAAAGTCTGTATGCCTCCACCGCAGCCATCTGCCTAATTAGAAGGTGCAGTGGTGGCATACTTAAGATGGACTTCAATGCTGATGTTGGGGTTGTTCTCATTGATCGAGTAATTGCCAGACAAAAGGCCCTTTGTAGGCTCTCCAGCTGTTTCTTGGAACTAACCAAATTGGTTCTTGGCACCCAGATCAATAAAACATATCTTATATTTGGTCTAATGATTACCGTATATAACCAGTAAACTATTCCTTGGGTTTAAGCCCCCAGGTTTTTCCAATTGCTCTGCTGCAAGCACAAAAGGCTGCTTTAGCCTTTTTAACTACTGCATCAACATGTAGTTTCCAGGTTTGTTTGGGTCAAAGATGACTCCTCAATACTTAGCCGATGTGGAGCAGGCGACCTTCTTGCCATCAAATTTAGGATTCATGAGGTCAGGTAGTTTCATGCTTCTCGTAAACACGAATATTTCAGGTTTATCTGGGTTAACAGATAGGCTAAGGGTCGTTGCACCAATCCTGAAGAATATTGAGAGCATTTTGCATAAGTTCGAATAAAGTTCTCTAATGTTTTCATGTTAACAGTATAACAAGGTCATCTACATACCCTTATGTACAAAAACCTGATTCATTTAACCTACGAATAAAATAATCACTGACGAGTGCTTTCAGCGTGGAGGATAAAACTTCTTCCTGCGGACAACCCCTTTTTACCTTCGCTCTCACATTGCAACCGTGGAGCGAAGATTGGACAATCCTTTTCCATAGCATATGGCGCATCCACTTATTAACAGTGCTACCTACACCATTTTCCTCGACAGATGAATATAGATTCCGTAGATGTGTTACTGAAGGCACCCTCTATGTCCAAAAACGCTGCTATTCAATAGTGGATTTGCCTTTCTGTGAGGCAAACTGATTACTATAAAGGGGTTTATCGGGTAGGATTTCCTCCTTCATATGAAAATCGAATAACTTTTCGAATGTGTTTAACATGAAAGAAGTTAGACTGAATGGTCTGAATGATTTGGCCTCAGTAAGAGTCTCTCCCTAGCTTTGGTAGAAAGATCGCGTTGACCTTTTGCCATGTCATAGGGGTATATCCCATAGATATGCAGGCCCTAAAAATGTTACACGTTGGTACCATCAAAACATCCAAACCTTCTCTAATCAATGCCGGGAATATACCGTCTTCTCCAGCAACCTTGAATGGGTCGAAACGCTGGACGGCCCATATAATTTTTGATTGTGATACTATCCGGTTTGCCATCCTCTAGTCATCCCCATTGGTCCTATGTTCTGAGCCGTCAGAGGGGTACGGCCTAACAGCCCCTCCCTCCGACAAGTACCTGGTTCGGAACCAGGGAAGTGCACCTGCATGAGGTATTCGAGAATTTTGCTAACCGTTTCTGTCATGTCATCTGTTGGCAAAACCAGGTACATTTTGAATCCCCTGACAATGCCCCCTCCATGAGTTCCTCTTAGCAGATCGTTAAGGTTCTTGGGTTCCTATACCTAATCGGATCAGACTCGTCAGCTGTCAGTGAAAAGCATATAAGGATGTCTTAGGCGATACATGCCAGTCCTTAAATGCTTTGCTAATGGATACAGAGCACAAGGTCAGGTCAATAACCTAATGACATCTAGCTGTCACAAAGGTTGGTATATTTCCGCGAATCAATATGGGTAATTCGGTAGTAGTAACCTCGAACTGTTGATAGATTTTTGTATTCTGTAATGAGAAAGAAAAACAAAAAACAGATATCACATTTACTCTGAGTCTGATTTATAAGTACCCTTACATAATTTATTATTAAAAATTATGTAAATATAAAGTTTTTGAAAAAACAACAATGATTCAACGAAAATATAATATCTTGCTTCATTCCTGAAAAAATGCAACAAAATTCAAATTCAAATATCAGATGTCACAATTACGAATTGAAGTTTTCTAAAAGCATTTCAGTTTCTTTAAAAATATTTGATTGAAGCAATAACTAATGACAGCAGCCTGTATACACTATTGAACGATGATATTTAATATGTGAATAAATTGCATAGATATCAAATATTTTATGTATTTTCATCACTCTTATTCAGTATTATTTACAAATTTCCATTTTGTCCTGAATATAATTTATTTTCATATCAGTGTTCTAATATAAATAATTCAATACTTGTTCCAAGTACTTTGGAATTCATTCTTTCAATATTTCCATAATATTTCTTCCTATATACTGATTTTCCTATAATAGTTTGTCGTATAGAGAGTACGCGTCAAATTCAAACTGCGCGGTTATGCTAACAAAATGGCAAAAATGTGTGGTTGCGTGACTTCGGCGAAACGGGGCCCTCCAGTGGCTAGACCATGCATTTTTTGGATCATGACATGGAACTATGGAAGTGCCAGCACTATGCTTAATGCACATTTACACCTCTGTTGGAAAAACTCTCTCTCACAATAACATGCAACAATATCATAGGGGTGCCGTCCCGTGGCAGCGGAAAATTCGGCGTAACCAAAGATATTATAAACGTAGATGCGGTGCGGGCTTAGTTACCCGCGATAAATATACACGGCGCGTCCGGCGAAAATTGTCAGTTCCCCTCTACCCTCCACTACTCCCCGATAGCACCCATCGATATAGTTCGCCAACAGCCACTTGGAGCGCTGTAAGCAACTCTCATCATACTCCTCGAAGCGCACTGATGGTAACTAGCTCAGACAAGAACCATTCAAATTGAAAATAAATTCCCAATTAAAACATTTTTACAATTTTATAAATCTTTCAAAATGTTTTCATATATTTTTGGGACGACTGAAAAATCCAGAATAATAAAATGCCCGACACTGTAAACTTCCCGAAATTATAAAATTGCCGAAATCTGAAAATCTGCAATTTGAAAATTCCCGAATAATAAAATTTCAGTTAGAATATTCTCGAATAATAAAACATACAAACTAGAAAATTCCCGAAATTAAGCAATTAAGAAAATGGTTTTTTAATAAATATTATTTATTTATTAAAAATACAATAATCAAATATTTTTATCATAGAATTTTTTTAATGTTTAATTTTTATAAAATTATTGTTTGAACTTAAAATAACAATCATTGTATAAAAATGTTATAAAAAACAAAATTAAAAACACGTGCGCTTCGAACAAAACAAACTTTGCAGGCTTTAATTCAGCACTGATTTATCTCGAAGTTTCTTCTTATTTTAATTTTTTAAAATTAATAATTCGATTTTTGAGAACGTTTTTTGTGACTTTTAAAAAATACAATGCACATTTTCAAACAAAATTTTTTATCCAGAAATATTTTTTTCAATTATTGTTATTTTAAATTCAAACAATATCACATAAACATAATTATAAACATAATTAAACAATGTATGTATTTCTGGATGAAAAATTGTGTTTCAAAATGTTATATTAATAATAATGTAATATTTGTAATAATGTAATAATGTAATCTAAATAATGTAATATTTAAGAAAAATACGAAAAACGATCTAACAATTGAATTTAAAAAAATAAATAAACAAAATTAATTCCGATATAAATCGGTGCTGAATTGAATCCTGCAAAGTTTGTTTGAAAAATGTTATTAGGTTTGAAGAAAATTTGGAGAGAGCATTTTTGTTTCCTTTCTCTGTCCTCACATCCATCCCCCCCCCCACGCAGTAACAGAAGTATTGGTGGGACTGACGTTACAGATAGACTATCCACCGTACGACGAATAATCACTTAACTTGGACATGATTTCGGCTCGCAAAACAAATTTCGCGCATAAAGGTGTTAGTTGGGTGTACAATCTAAACATGAATAATACAAACAATAAAGTAGCCTCGGAATGGACTGAAACTTGGATCGACAAAATGCATACACACGGTAAACGTAAAGGTCGAATTTCAGGCGATGAATGGAGACTGGGTGTCTGGAATGCTAGAGGAGTGAATGACCTTAAAATAAGAGAACTTCGAGAAACTATGCATGCAAGGAAACTAGATATTTTATGTGTACCTGAGACGAAGAAAAAGGGTTGCGAAAGTAGAAACATAGAAAATGGGGTGTTGAAAGGCGGTTTTGAAATATGGTCAGGAGTAGGTGGTGAATCAAATCGTAGTCAAGGGATCGGTTTAATTATGAATAAAAAAGCAAGACAGCATCTCAAAGATCATGATTTTGTATCTCCCAGATTGTTGTGGGCTAGAATGAAGGTAGGAATCAGAAGGTTATTTATCATAGCGTGCTACGCCCCAGTTGACAGTGAGCCGCGAGAAGTCAAAGATGCTTTCTGGGACACTTTAAATGACACAATAAGTACTTGCGATCCAGGTGAAAGAATAATTCTGCTAGGAGATATGAACGGATGGGTCGGCGTTCAACGTCAGGATACAGATACAGAAAGGGTACTAGGTAAATTTGGGGATCCAAGAAAAAATTATAACGGGGAAAAATTAGTTAGCTTATGCTTAGAAAAGGGCCTATTTATTACCAATACTTGGTTTCGACATAAAATGATCCACACGTACACTTGGTGTAAAGGAAATAACCGCAGTGTAATTGACTTCGTTATTGCGGATGAAAGACTAAGAGAACTAGTCAAAGATACAAGAGTCATGAGGGGTTCCGAATGCAATACTGATCATTATCTTTTAATCTCTAAAATAAACTTAGGCCGGGTATGGAAAAGAAAGAGAACAGAAAAAACGAAACAAACTCGAATAAAGATTGAAAATTTACAGAAACCGGAAGTGCGAATAGAGTTTCAAAATAAGTTAAGCGAACGCATAGATAGGGCAACTTGGGAAGCGCTTACGAGCAATAAAGATATAGAGGGCGCGTGGGCTTTATTACGGGATATCATTGTTAAAACTGCAATTGAAGTGTGTGGTACGGCAGTGGTAGGAAGAAAGTCTGGTGATGCGTGGTGAAATGATGAAATTCAAGCAGCCCAGCAAGAAAAGAAAAAAGCGCACAAGAGAACATTAAACATGACAGGTCTTAGCGATGAGGAGAGAAATAGACTCAAAAATGATTACAAAGACAAAAAGAGGAAAATGAAACGACTAGTCAAGGAGAGTAAAGAAAAAATCAGAACAGAAGAAGAGAACAAAATACAGAACTACTTTGAAGGAATTATGAAACTATTATATAAACAGTTAAAGGAAAGTAAGAGTACAGAGTTTGCCAGCATGAGAAACAGCAAAGGTGAAATGCTATATGATATAGACGAGATAGTAGACGCTTTAAAAGACTCTTTTAAAGAACTATTAGGAGGTGAAGATATAGGACAACAAAACTGCGACATAGAACATAATGCATTAGAAAACCCAATTGAAAAAGTCTGTGTCACTGAGGTCGGAGACATAATTAAGAACTTGAAAAACGGTAAGGCTGCTGGCATAGACAGTATTAGTGCTGAAATGCTCAAATACGGTGGCGAGTACATACCTCACAGGTTGTGCGAATTAATAAATTTATGTATCGAGACGGGGAAAGTCCCAGACGATTGGAAAAAAGCGATTATCGTACCAATATACAAAAGAAAGGGAGATAAAAACAACTGCAGTAATTACAGAGGTATCAGCCTACTAAGTACCGTTAGTAAAATATACTCAAAAATACTTATTCGTAGGGTAATGGAAATCACAGAAGAAAAAATATGGGAAGTCCAAAGTGGATTTATGCCAGGAAGATCATGTACAGATCAGATATTTAGCCTAAGACAGATCACAGAAAAAAGCTTGAGAGTAGGAAAGAAAGTTTTCTGTGCATTTATTGACCTAGAAAAAGCATTTGACACGGTAAATAGAAGTAAACTTTGGGAAGTTCTTAAAGAATACGGAGTAAATGGAGGGCTCCTGCAAGCAATAAAAACAATATATACAGGTAGTAAAGCGAGCGTAAGGGTAAACGGGAAACTGAGTGACTGGTTCGATATTACGCAAGGCGTGAAACAAGGATGCGTTATGTCCTCGTGGCTATTTATCATATTCATGGATAAGTGTCTAAGAACTGCACTCTTCGACGAAGAAGGTGTAGATCTCCAAACAGTTAAGGTACGTGGGTTAGCTTTCGCAGATGACAAGATTGTTATGGCAGAATCAGTCGAGGACTTGCAAAGAATGTTGAATAAACTTCATACAAGCATGAAGGACATGGGACTCAAAATTAACGTAAATAAAACAAAAATCATGGTGTTTGAGGGAAAGAGTGAGAAAACAATGTGCAACATTGTCCTAAATGATGAGAGATTAGAACAAGTTGACAAGTACGTATATCTAGGTAGTCTATTCACTAGCGACGGAAAAATAGATGGGGAGTTAGATAGGCGCATAAATAAGGGTAAACAGGTTATCGGTAGAGCAGGGTCCATCCTAACAAATAAAAACATATCAAAAAAAGCTAAAATTGCCATACACAATTCTATATTCGTACCGACTGTACTATACGGTAGCGAGACATGGACATGTCAAGAGAAGGACAGGAGTAAAATTAACGCGATCGGCATGAAACCTCTGCGCATAATATGCGGGAAAGCACTAATGGACAAAGTCCGAAACGAGACAATCCTCAAAGAATGTGGTGCAAAAGAGACAATAGTTGACACATGGGAAAGAAATCAGTTAAGATGGTTCGGACATCTTGAAAGAATGAAAGATGAACGACTGACCAAACAAGTGTATAAAGGTAAAGTAAATGGCAGAATGCCCAGAGGTAGACCGCCGAAAGAATGGTTAGAATCTGTAAATGAGACATTAATCCGTAGAGACATAAGAAGCCATAGAAACACAAGAGCTTGCATGAAAAAATGCATGGACGTGAAGGAAGCTAGAGTAGTATGCCAGGACAGAAAAGTGTGGCGACAAATAGTTTGTAAACAGAGTGACAGTAGAATGAATGACGCCTGAAACAAAGATCTTGGATACTAATGGGCCCAAATGGAGAACCATACATAACAATTTTGTGAGGCTCTTCACTTGGGGTGATCGCTAGAGAGATTGATCAGCAACCTGGGTCGGAGCAGTGTTGCGGAGTAAACGTGTCATTTAAATAAATAACACGAGAATTCCAGATCAATCTAAAATATATATACCTAACACTTATATACCTATCCACCTCATACCTATATTCCTACCTACCTTATACCTATATACACACATGCACACTACTTTTCTCCAACCGAGCAAGTCACGCCTACCCCGAAAGGGAAATGGCTTAATGGAATAATAATAATAATAATAATAATAATTCTAATAAGAAGGTATTGGTTTTATGTAAAATTTTACATAGTCGGTTTTCATCAAATCTCCACGTTTTGAGACCCCCTGAGCTAGAAAAAACGATTTTTACCAAGGTCTGTCTGTCTGTAGTCTGTCTGTCTGTCTGTCAGTATGTCTGTCTGTCTGTCAGTATGTCTGTCTGTCTGTCAGTATGTCTGTCTGTCTGTAGGCACGATATCTTTCGAAAAAATGATCAGATTTGATTGAGCTTTGGCACACTTTTTTATGGCCTAAAAAGAAAGAACGAGTTCGTTAACCAGCTATTTTGGATGAAAATTCAAAAAGTGAGCACATTTTGAAAATTTTTGAGACCACTTTTTTTTGAAGATTTGAAAATTCTATGTACGGTTATTAGTAGTACGCAAAATGACGAACAAAATTACTCTAATGACTTTTCGTGATAAAAAAAAATTACTGGAGTTATAGCATTTTCAAAATTCCGAAAAACAAACGAAAATGAACATTTTAAGCCGAAAAACGCACGATATGAAAAAAAGTCAAGAGGAGAAAAACGTTGCTTCTTGAACACCCTATAATATTTTCATAACAACTTTTTGAATTTTTTGAAAAATAAAAAATTCAAATTTTGATCGCACAAAAAAATAATGAAAAATCAAAAATTCCATTTTGCTGTGAAACTATGCAAGATACGAGAAAAGATCATTCCACCAAAATTGTACACCTCAAAAAGATCTACAAAGTTCTTATGATTCACTTTTTGATATGACGCGTAGTTTTTGTTTTATTCGTAAAAAACAGCATTGAAAATAGAAAAATCAAATTTTTAGACGAATAACACGAGCTACGAAAAAAAATGACAGGAACAAAATTTGTTCATCCAAGGAAGAGGAAGATAGGATGCGTAGTTTTTGTTTTATTCGTGAAAATAACATTGACAGTAAAAAAAATATAAATTTTGAAAAAACAATGCAAGGTACGAAAACAGATAAATGAACAAAAATTGTGCATTCAAAAAAGATTTACAAACTTGTAATCAATTTTTGTTGTAAGAATATATTCAAAATGAAAAAATTAACTTTTTTGAAAAACGGCACAAGCTAAAATAAAATTTTAACTAATAAAATTTGTCGCCTAAATTATATCATTATTTTTCATTTGAAATCAAATACAAATTTAGTAATTTGCATATGAAGAACATATAACACGAAGCACAAAGTGCGCGCTCAGTGTATTTACCAAATCGCACGCCGTAAGTGCGTTCAAACTTTTTTGTTTCTATCATACGGTGCACAGAACCGAGCGTGGAACGCAAGGTTCAAATGATTTTCAAATCAAATATCGAGCGCGAAGCGCGAGTGTCTGGATGAGAATGTGTTCCGTAAGGTTGATAGAACCTTGACTAAATAAAGTTCCTTTTCAGTCTAAAATAGAAACAAATTTAACAATCACTTAATATGTAGAGGTTTTGATAATTTTATAATATTTGCAAACAAACTTTTTCTTTTCATCGAAGTCGAACACGAAGTTCAAAAATCTAGAGGAAAAGAGCGTAAAGCGCGATGTAGATACGCCCGAGCGCGTAGCGCGAGGTGAATACATAATCGAGCGCGAAGCGCGCGATGAGAATGTGCCCGCGTAATATTATAAACTTTTCGAAAATTTTATAATTTCGGGAATTTTATTATTCGAAAATTTACCAATTCGGCAATTTAATAGTGTCGGAGATTTCATTTTTCGGGATTTTTCAATCATCCCTTTCGGAATTTTTGTAATCGTCCGAAATTTTATACCTTTTTTTAAAATTATGTAATTTTTCAAAATGAAAAGTCAGAATTTAATTTCGAAATCATCAAAAGTATCAATTTTCTTTTAAATTATTTAAAACATTTTCTAATTATTTTTGAAATTTGGTCGGAACTTTTAAGTATCTTTTAAAGTAATTCCCATTTTTCCTAAACTTATTGTAAAATCCTCCGAAAGAAAATTGCCTCAAAAGCTTCCATTTTTTTTCTAATTTTGTAAATCTTTTGAAATGTTTGGAAATATTTTTAAACATTCTCTTAAAGTTATGTTTTTTTTTTCGAAATAAAAAATCTTTTTAAATATCCCAGAAATCTGTTTAAAAAATTTTTGTTAAATTTTTCAAAATTTTTGAGAAGCTCCTAATTTTTTTGTTGGAAACATTCAAAAACCTCCAACTTATTCGAATTTTTCCTAAATTAATCGTTGTTCAACTATTATTTATAAATCAAAGTTCAACACTTTTACTTTTAAATTACATATTTAAAAAATAGTAAAATTATACACCGGAGACTCGATAGATGAACAATCTCGGGGGTTGCCTGAAAATGGCCTTGTTCATATAACGCGTACAGCGAAACGTAAACAGTCAGGGCCGCCTGAACCGTTTCCATAATATTGCGCAATCTACTTGACAGATTAGTATAGTGCATGCATCCCTTCAGAGGCGGAGTCGCAACCGTCTCTCGCCCTGCCCCCTGAGAAACTGTGGGGACCAGCAATTCTAGGAATTAATATAACGCGTTCGATCGCCCGTTCAAATAGCGAGTCTCTGGTGTAATTGTAACATTCAAAGTTTAAATTTATCACTCTGAAATTGTGACAATTCAGTTTCGAATTGTTTAATATTGAAAATTGTTTTGTTTTTTTTTAATTTGGAAATTCCAAATTGAGTGGATTAAAAGTGGAATATTTTATACTGAAACAATACTTGAATAAGATTTTGAAATTGAATAAACGGGTTTATTTATGAATCTATTAACTTGAAGTGATTTTTAAATTGAATATTGTTTATGAAGGCTCAATCGGATGTTTACATGTGTAGAGCTACTAAGGTTTTCGAATTAAATTAGTTCAAATTTTAACGTTAAAATATGTAAATTATATAATTTTGAACAGATCCAGAATCATCTTGTACAATCAATTACTGTTCAATTTTTAATACTCGAGCTACATTTCAGTTTCTGAAAGCATGAGTTAATTTATATTTACAGCTGATCAATTTAAAAAGTTTTGTTATTTTCCGGTCAAAAAATACATTCACTTTCATTGCCCGATTTTTCCAGGTCGCGAGTCTAGGTCAATTTAGAACAACTTTCATGTTTTTGAAAAATTAATTTTTCGGTTCTAAATTCCGGGACAATCATTTTATTCCTTGAAAGATTTTCTACAATTCTCGTGGGTAATTTTTTATTTTAAGGAATGTATGTAAAAATTATACTATTTTTATTTCTACAAACAATATTTTTCTTCAATAAAATTGTTGTAATAAAGCGTTTCGAAGAGTTTTTTTTAATCTTTCGAGAAATAAAATAAATATTTATAGGTCGACCAAGGTTAATTTTCTTTACAAAATTGTCGTCCAATCTCATTTTTTCCAGTTGTTTTTACTTTAGTACAATTTAGGTTTGTATATTTGGGCAAAGAAATCCGTTGTATAGTTTGACCAATATTCTTTATAAATCAATATTTTGTACAGAAAATTATCTTGAGTGACCTTTATAATTCTTATTTTATAAACGTAAAAAACCAGGTATCAATGTTTTATATGAAAAACACAATCTATGAGTGAGATAACGAAATCAGAAACAATAATAATGTCAATTTATTCAGAAACAAACACTTTGAACAAATTTGACCTTGAGCGAACATTAAATGTATATTTTTCAATTTTTCAATTTTATATGGTTTTTTTTCAATAATAGACAAACCAAAGTCTTCATTTCGCTCAATTTAAAAATAGAAATGTACAAAAAATACAAAATTACAAAATAATACAAAAAATTTTTATATACAAAGACAAATCAGACAAGTCAAATTTTGTATTCGAAATGATAATTTTTCGAGCTGGAAAAGGGAAGGTAAAAGTTCTGTCGCACCATATCCCTTTTCCAGCTTTGTGATTTCTTTACAAAAATTCTCAGAATTACTCTATTTGAAAATTTATAATGAAAAAGTATTTTCTATTCATGCGTCAACTTTGAATTATGTCTATGAAAAAAGTTTTTCTGTTTGAAACAGATTATTCAAATATTATGAATGAGCATAACTTCGCTACTATTTAATAAAATGTATTAATATTGTAAGTCAATCGATTCGTCTCGAGCCAAGGAATCTTTTATATTCTTGCACCAACTTTGAATTATGTTGAAGAAAAAAGTTTTACTATAAAAAACTGTATTTTCAAATATTATGCATTACCATAGCTGCCTTACTCTTCAATAAAATGTATTAATATTATAGGTCAATCGATTCTAATCGAATCAACATATCTTTTCTCTTCTTGCATCAACTTTGAATTATGTTAATGAAAAAAGTTTTACTATAAAAAACCGATTTTCAAAATATATAAATTACCATAACTTCCCTACTCTTTAATAAAATGTATTAATATTATAGGTCAATCGATTCGTCTCGAACCGAGGAAACTTTTAGTTATGCTACTGAAAAAAGTTTTACTATAAAAAACCGATTTTCAAAATATTATTGAGTGCTGAAAAAAATGCAATAAATATTTTTAGAAATCCTTTGGTCAGTTTCAAGATATTAGTGAGGAAAATAAGCCCTCCAAATTTCATCAATTTATGTGCAACCGTTTTCTAATTATCGTGTCCAGAAAAAAGTGTGACATCCACACACACACAAATCCGGACAATACCTTAGAACATTGTATTAGACACTTTTACATTGAGGAAGGTTTAATTAAACGAATTAAAAAATTTTGGAAAATGTTACCATTACAAAGCTTCCTCCATGAGGAAGCAAAAATAAATAAAACTTGAAAAAGTACCCTTTTAAAGAGCTTTTGAAACTAAACATTTGTTCAGTTTTTTCAAGCACTCCTAATTTTCAATAGTCCTACTTTTAAATTTATCTGAAGATATACGGTTTAAGTTATTCTAAAATAATGATTCAAGTATTAAAAGACGTTCATTTCTAATTCTGCAACTTTAAACGATTTTAATTTGTAACTAAATAATTTGAAATGTTTCAATGTAAAATTATCAAAACCTTTCAATTCAAAAATTCTTGCATATTTAAATAGCTTTAAATTTCAAATTATTCAATGTAGTCTACTTTTTCATGTTTGACCTACAAGTATTCAGTTTTAAAGGTTATAAATTACAATTGTGAAAAATAAGTCAAATATTTTTATTAATTTATAGTTTAAACCAAAAACATTTGTATACTTCAATCTAAATGCACATGAAAACATTGAATTTAAAATGCGTTGAATTCAAGATATATTTCGAAAAGAAAACTGAAAGCAGAGGATCGACTCTCAAAAGGAGCGACTAAAGTAAGAAAGTATTTTCACATATTTAACCTTTAAATGTCAACTTTTGAGTTTTTCGCGTTGTAGCAATTTCGAATCCCAGAATTTGTTATTTTTAACCTAACTTATAACGAAAATTGGGAAAATTCAAACAATAAGCCTGCATTCTGAAAATGAGGAAATTTTAATGTTAAAATTTAAATTATCAAATTGAAGCCTTAAAAATTAAAAAATTTTCAATTAGTGTTTTGTAAATTGTATGAGAATCGTAAAAGAGTATAATTAGTTCGGAATCGAAAGACATACAGCAAAGATATATAATATATATTTGCATACAGCTCAGTTATCCGCGCAAAAAGAAATGTTTCAAAAATTTCTTGTTTGCAGAGTTTTTAAATTTTCGGAAGTTTACATTTTTTACATACCTATAGGTATGACCTCTATAGAGATAAAAAAAGATACCCAATTTTTTCTCATTCTAATAACTTATTTTCTGAGAGATAATTCCTATTAAATTCACCCCCGTTTACAAGTGACCGAAATGCACTTGGGAAAAAATCGCCAATACCCAGGAATACAAATCAGATATATAGCGAATTAAAAAATTTTTAAT
>CAKNYM010046647.1:0-13478 GCA_932195095.1 Andricus curvator
TTCAGGCTTATGAGAAATGCACGTTTATCTAAATAATATATTCGATAATAATAATAATTAAACAATGGAACAAAGGTGCCCAGGGCTTTGATATAAAAAATGTAATATGTAGGTTTTTGAAGATTTCTAAAAAAAGAAGCTTTTTAAGAATTATAAAATGTTTCAAAAGAATGGAAAACAATCTCGAAATTCCTGGGAAAATTTAAACTAATTTTTTTTTGTTTAAAATTAATTTTAAGAGAAAATTGACAAAGATTTCGAAAAGTTTTAAATTATATCCTAAAATTTCAAAAAAATATGTGGACGATTTTAAAGAAAAATTTGTTAATTAGCAAGATTACAAAGTTTTATAAAGAAATTCGAGTAAGTTTAAGAGACATTCAGAAGTTTTAAGAAGATTTAAAGTTAATTTAAAAATTGAAAACATTTGAAAAAAGTTTTAAAAAATGTACACATTTTTTAATGTTTGGAAATAAAATTTTTGAAGATTCTTAAGGATTTTGAAAGGTTTCATGATAAGAAAGAAAAAATTCTTAACATTCATGGGAAAATTTAAACTGATTTTTTTTTTTTTTTGAAAAAGTCATTTTAAGAGAATATGGGAGATTTGAAGGCAATTTTTGTAATTGTTTTAATTTTTCAGAATTTTGAGAAAAAATTTTGAAAAACACGACCAATTTTGAAAGATATTTAGAAGGTTTCATAGTTTTGGAAATGGTTAAAAAATAATTTGGAATTTAAAAATATTTTAAAACATTTCAAACAAAATGTAAATTTTTGAAGATTTCAAAAAAACTTTCGAAGCTTTTTAAGATGTATGAAAAGCTTCAAACAAAAAATTTTCTTGAGATTCTTTGGAAAATGTTTAATAACTTTTTATTTTGAAAAATTAATTTTTAAAGACAATTTGAAGGCAATTTTTTTAATTTTGAAAGATTTTTCAAACTTTTACGAATAGTTCGAGTCAGTTTAAAAGATATTTAGGTATCTTCTAAACTTTTAAATGTCCTAAATATCTTTTAAACTGACTTGAATTTTTCCTAAAATTTTGCAACATCTTGAAAAAAATGATACTTTTTTGACATATCTGAAATATTTAAAAATTGTTTGGAATTTTCTCAAGTATCTTAGGAAAATTATACCTATATTTATATAAAGTTACAAAAAATAAAAAAGTTTACTTAGAAAAGAAATAATTATTCTACATTTTTATGTTGTATTCAAAATTATTCATCCTCTAAAATTATAATTTGGGTGGAAAACCCGTGTTCGTGATTGGATGAAGTTTTCATTTTTTTGCCGCTTGAAAAAAGTCTGCAAACTGCAAGTTTATGAGAAATGTAAGGTTATCTCAATAATATATATATTCAATAATCATAATCAATTTAAGAAAGGTGTCCAGCATTTTGATATACAAAATGTAATTTGTAGATTTTTGAAGATTTCAAAAATAAAGAAGCTTTTTAAGGATTTTAAAAGGTTTCAAGATAATAAACAAATTTCTTAAAATTCCTGTGAAAATGTAAACTGATTTTTTATTTTAAAAATAAATTTTAAGAGAAAATTTACAACGATTTCACAAGATTTTAAATTATTTTCTAAAATTTCCAAACAGAATGGGAAAAATTTTCAAGAAAAATCTTTCCATTGGCATGATTACAACGTTTTATAAAAAATGCGAGCAAATTTAAGACGTTTCGAAATTTTTAAAAGATTAAAATTAATTTAAAAGTTGAAAACATTTCAAAAATTTTAAAAAATGTACATTTTTGAATATTTGGAAAAAATGTTTTGAAGTTTCTTAAGGATTTTGAAGGGATTCACGATAATAAAAAAATTTTCTTAGAATTCATGGGAAAATTTGAACAGATTTTTGATTTTGAAAAATTAATTTTAAGAGAATATTTAAAAGCATTTCAAAATATGACCAAAAATTTTAAAAGATTACAAAAGATGTCTAAAATCGTCATAACAGATTCTGGAAGACTTTAAGGCAATTTTTGTAATTTTTCAGAATTTTGAGAAAATGTTTGGAAAAATTCGAATAATTTTAAAAGATATTCAGAAGGTTTAAAAGTTTTGGAAATATTTAAAAAAATAACTTAAAAAGATTTCAAAAAATTTAAAACAAAATGTACATTTTTAAGATTTCGAAAAAAAATACAAAGCTTTTTAAGAAGTTTAAAAGGCTTCAAGAAAATAAAAACCTTTTTCAAAATTCCGGAGAAAATTTAAACTGATTCTTCATTTTGAAAATCAATTTTAAGAACAAATTGACAAAGATTTCAAAAGATTTTAAATTATTTTCTAAAATTTGGAAAAAGGGTGGGAAAGATTTTGATGCAAAATCTTTCCATTAGAAAGCTTTTAAAATCTTATAAACAATTTTTAAAAAATTTCAAAAAGTTTCACGATAATAAAAAATATGTCTCATAATTCATAGGATAATTTAAACTGATTTTTTATTTCGAAAAATTAACTTTAAGACAATATTTTTTTTAAATTTAACATTTCAAAAGATTTCCAAAATTGTCAAAACTGAATCTGAAAGATTTGAAGGCAAATGTTTTAATTCTTCAGAATTTCAAAAAAAATTTTGGAAGAATTCGAAGAATTTTAAAAGATACTTAGAAGGTTCAAAAGTTTCAAAAATGGTTAAAAAATGATTTTGAGTTTGAAAATATTTCCAAAGATTTTAAACAAAATGTATACTTTGAAGATTTCGAAAAAAATTTCGATGCTTTTTAAGAAGTTTGAGAGGTTTCAAGAAAATAAAAAAATTTCTTGAGATTCCTGGGAAAATGTTTAATTACTCTTTATTTTGAAAAATTAATTTTTAAAGAGAATTTGCAAAAGTTTCAAAATATTAGTATACTTTCAAAATAATCCTACAAATTTCGAAAATATCTGGAAGATTTAAGGGCAATTTTTTCAATTTTGAAAGATTTTACAAAATTTTAGGAATATTTCGAGTCAGTTTGAGAGATTTAAGAGATCTTCCAAACTTCTAAAAGTCTAAATATCTTTCAAACTGACTCGAATTTTTCCTGAAATTTTTCAAAATCCTGAAAAATACAAAATTACCATATGCTTTTTTGACATATCTGGAAGCTTCACAATTTTTTTTTTTAATGTTCTCAAGAAATCTTAGGAAAATTATATATTTATTTACCTTTAAAAACAAATGAAAAAATAAACTTCAAAAAAGGAATGTTTGGTAGAGATTTTTATTTTGTATTTTAAATTATTTATCACCCAAAAATAATAATTTTAGTGAATTTTTTTTTCTTTCATGACTGGAAAATCTGTTTTAAGATAAAATTTGTTCTATTTGGTTGCAAATTCGTCTTTTTGGATTGAAAATTAATCTGTTTTTTTTTAGGATTCCACCATTTTGTTGCAAATTGGTATTTTTCAATTCAAAATGCAACTGATTGAAAATTAATCCTTTTGGTCTTTTTTTTGGTAGAAAATTTTTAGTTTAAAATCAAAATCTTTTTTGGTTGAAATATCATTTATGTTATCTAAATAATATATTCAATAATTAAATAATAATAATAAAAATCAATGGAACAAAGGTCTTCAACACTTTGAAATACAAAAGTTAATGTTTTCCGTTTAAGAAATATAACGTAGAAAAGTATCTGTTAATTGCTAAAGTTATCCTAACTTTATAGTTACAAATATTTTAAACACATTACAATTTCCAAGAGTTCAGAAAAATGCGTTGAATTTATTTAAAATTTTTGATTCAAGTTTTTGATCTCAAAAAGTTTTTATTGTTGATCCACAAAATGAAGCACCTCTCTCGATATCTCTAAAAATACAAATGCGCGCGCGTAGCGCGCTTTTGCTACTTGTCCTATATTAAAAAGCGCATGGCGCCATTTTCGATTATTTCTCGAAATAACTCGAAACAATTTGAAACTATTGTTGTCCGGAAACTCGTCTTTATGATTGGTTGAAAATGTCGTTTCTTTTTCTCGTTTAAAATAAAAAGTCTGTAAACTTCAGGCTTATGAGAAATGTAAGGTTATCTAAATAATACATTAAATAATAATAATAATCAATGTAAGACAGGTGTCCAGCATGTTGATATACAAAATGTAATTTGTAGATTTTTGAAGATTTCAAACATAAAAAAGCTTTTTAAGAATTTTAAAAGCTTTAAAGATAATAAAAAAATTTCTTAAAATTCCTGGGAAAATGTCAACTGATTTTTGAGTTTTAAAATAAATTTTAAGAGAAAATTGACAAATATTTCAAAAGATTTTAAATCATTTTCTAAAATTTCGAAAAAGAATGGGAACGATTTTCAAGCAAAATCTTTCAATTAGCAAGATTACAAAGATTTATAAAAATTACGAGTAAGTTTTAGTTTAAGACATTTCGAAATTTTAAAAAGATTCAAATTAATTTAAAAGTTGAAAATATTTCAAAAGTTTTGAAAAATGTACAATTTTTGAATATTCGGGAAAAAATTTGTGAAGCTTCTTAAGGATTTTGAAGGGATTCACGATAATGAAAAAATTTTCTTAGAATTCATGGGAAAATTTGAACTGATTTTTGATTTGGAAAAATTAATTTTGTGAGAATATTTAAAAAAATTTTAAAATATGACAAAAAATTTTAAAAGATTACAAAAGATTTCTGAAATCGTCGTAAAAGACTCTGGAAGATTTAAAGGGAATTTTCGTAATTTTTCAGAATTTTAAGAAAATTTTTCGAAATAGAAAAAAAATGATTTGAAATTTGACAATATTTCAAAAAATCTAAAAGAAAATGTAAATTTTTGAGATTTCGAAAAAAATGTCAAAGCTTTTTGAGAAGTTTAAAAGGCTTCAAGAAAATGAAAAAACTTTATTAAAATTCCTGGGCAAAAAACTGAATTTTTATTTTTTAAATAAATTTTGAGAGAAAATTGACAAAGATTTCCGAATTCTTAAAATTATTTTCGAAAATTCCAAAAAATCTTTCCATTAGCAAGATTAAAAATTTTTTTTTAAATGTCAAAAGGTTTTACAATAATACAAAATATTTCTCATAATTCATGGGATAATTTAAACTGATTTTTTTATTCTGAAAAATTAATTTTAAGATAATATTTAGACAAAATTTTAACATTTCAAAACATTTCCAAAATTGTCAAAACAAAATCTGGAAGATTTGAAGGCAAATTTTTGAATTTTTCAGAATTTCAAGAAACATTTTGGAAGAATTTTAAAAGATATTTAGAAGGTTTGAAAGTGTTGAAAATGGTTGAAAAATTATTTTCAATTTTGAAAGTTTTCCGAAAATTGTAAACAAAATATAAATGGAAAATTTTCAAACAATTTTTAATCTTTTTAAGAAGTTTGAGATTTTTAAAGAAACTAAAAACATTTCTTGAGATTCCTGGGAAAAATTTTTATTAATTTTTATTTTGAAAAATTAATTTTAAAAGAAAATTTGAAAAAGTTTCGAAATATTCCCAAATATTATTATAATTTCAAAATATTTCTAAAGATTTCGAAAATATCTGGAAGATTTAAGGGCAATTTTTTTAATTTTGAATGATTTTTCAAAATTTTAGTAATATTTCGAGACAATTTTTTCTAAAATTTTGCAAAATCCTGAAGAAAAAAAAATTAGACTTTTTCGACATATCTGAAATCGTAAAAAAAAATCAATTTTCTCAAGAATGTAAACTAATTTTTTATTTTGAACATTTTTAAGAGATTTATAATAAATGCGAGTAAGTTTAAAAGAATATTTGAAAACATTTTTAAAGATGCCAAAATATTTTAAAAGATTACTAAAGATTTCTGAAATTCGTCATAACAGATTCTGGAAGAATTTAAGGCAATTTTTGTAATTTTTCAGAATTTGAACAAATTTTTTGGAAAAATTCGAATTACTTTAAAAGATAAGATAATTTGAAAAGATTTCAAACAATTTTAAAAAAATGTAAATTTTTGAAGATTCCCAAAAAAAAGTCGAAGCTTTTTAAGAAGTTTAAAAGGCTTCAAGAAAATAAAAATACTTTCTTTAAATACCTGGGAAAATTTAAACTGATTTTTTATTTTAAAAATAAATTTAAAGAGAAAATTGGCAAAGGTTTCAAATGATTTTAAATTATTTTCTAAAGTTTCGAAAAAGAATGGGAAAGATTTTCAAGCAAAATATTTCCATTAGTAAGATTGCAAAATTTTATACAAAATTTGAAAAAAAATTTAAAAGGTTTCACGATAATAAAAAATATATCTCACAATTCATGGGATAAGTTCAACTGATTTTTTATTTTTATAGATTAATTTTAAGATAATATTAAAAAAAATGTTTAATTTCAAAAGATTTCTAATATTGTCAAAACAGATTCTGGAAGATTTTATGGCAATTTTTGTAATCTTTTAGAATTTTAAGAAAGTTTCTTAAAACTCCTGGGAAAATGTAAACTAGGTTTTTTTATTTTTAAAATAATTTTTAAAAGAAAATTGATAAAGATTTCAAAAGATTTTAAATTATTTTCTGAAATTTCGAAAAAGAATGGAAACGATTTTCAAGCAAAATCTTTCAATTAGGAAGATTACAAAGATTGATAAAAAATGCGAATAAGTTTAAGATACTTCGTGATTTTGAAAAAAAAAATTAATTTGAAAGTTGAAAATATTTCAAAAGTTTTAAAAAATGTACATTTTTGAATTTTTGGAAAAAAAATTGGAAGCTTCTTAAGGATTTTGAAAGGATTCACTATAATAAAAAAATCTTCTTAGAAGTAATTTTGAGAGAACATTTAAAAACATTTTAAAAGATGACAACACATTTTAAAACATTACAGAAGATTTCTAAAATCTTTATAACAAATTCTGGAAAATTTAAAACAATTTTTGTAATTTTGCAGAATTTCCAGAAAATTTTTGAAAAAATTTGATTAATTTTAAAAGATATTTAGAAGGTTTAAAAGTTTTGGAAATAGTTAAAAAATAATTTGAAATTTGAAAAAATTTCAAAAAAAAAATTTTCGAAGCTTTTTAAGAAGTTTGGATGAATTAAAAAAAATAAAAAAACTTCCTAAAAATTCCTGGGAAAATTTAAACGAACTTTTTATTTTGAAAAAAAATTTTAAGAGAAAACTGACAAAGATTTTAAATTATTTTCTGAAATATTGAAAAAGAATGGGAACGATTTTCAAAAAAAATCTTTCCATCAACAAAATTTCCTAATTTTGTACAAAATTTGAAAAAATTTTTTTTTAAAGATTTCACGATAATGAAAAATATTTCTCACAATTCATAGGCTAATTTAAATTCATTATTTATTTTGAAAAATTAATTTTAAGATAATTTTAAAAAAAATGTTTAATTTCAAAAGATTTCTAAAATTGTCAAAACAGATTCTGGAAGATTTTATGGCAATTTTTGTAATCTTTCAGAATTTTAAGAAAGTTTTTGGAAAAATTTGAATAATTTAAAAATATATTTAGAAGGTGTAAAAGTTTTGGAAACAGTTGAAAAAATAATTAAAAATTTGAAAATATTTCAAAAAATTTTAAACAAAATGTAAATTTTCAAGATTTCGAAAAAAATGTCAAAGCTTTTGAAGAAGTTTGAAAGGCTTCAAGAAAATAAAAAAACTTTTTTTAAATTCTTGGGAAAATTTAAACTGACTTTATTTTGAAAATATATTTTGAGAGAAAATTGACAAAGATTTCAGAATATTTTTAATTCTTTTCTAAAATTTCCAAAAAGAATGGAAAAGATTTTCAAGCAAAATCTTTCCATCAGCAAAATTCTACAATTTTATGAAAAATTGGAAGAAACAAAATTTCAAAAGGTTTCACGATAATAAAAAATATTTCTCATAATTCATGGGATAATTTAAACTGATTTTCTATTTACAAAAATTAATTTTAAGATAATATTAAAATTTTTTTTAACATTTCTAAGGATTTCTAAAATTGTCAAAATAGAATCTGGAAGATTTAAAGGCCACTTTTTTAATTTTTCGGAATTTCAAGAAAAATTTGGGAAGAATTCAAAGGATTTTAAGAGATATTTAGAAGGTGTAAAAGTTTAAAAATGGTAAAAAAAATGATTTTAAGTTGGAAAAGATTGCCAAACAATTTCAACAAAATGTAAATTTTTGAAGATTTCGAAAAAAATTTTAAAGCTTTTTAAGAAATTTAAAAGGCTTCAAGAAAAAAAAAACTTTCTTAAAATTTCTGGAAAAATTTAAACTGAATTTTTATTTTGAAAATAAATTTTAAGAGAAAATTGACAAAGATTTCAAAATTTTTTAATTATTTTCGGAAATTTCAAAAAATCTTCCCATTAACAAGATTAAACAAATTTTCAAAAAATTTAAAAAGGCTTCTCGATAATACAAAATATTTCTCATAATTGATGGGATAATTTAAACAGATTTTTTATTTTGAAAAATTAATTTTAAGATAATATTTAAAAGAAATTTTAACATTTTAAAAGATTTCCAAAATTGCCAAAACCGAATCTGGAAGATTTGAAGGCAAGTTTTAAAATTTTTCAGAATTTCAAGAAAAATGTTGGAAGAATTTTAAAAGACTTTAAATTTTAAAAGAAGGTTTAAAAGTTTTGTAAAAGGTTAAAAAATAATTTTCAATTTTGAAAGCCTTCCAAACATTTTAAACAAAATATAAATGGAAGATTTAAAAAAAAATTTGAATCTTTTTAAGAAGTTTGAGAGGTTTCAAGAAAATAAAAAAATTTCTTGAGATTCCAGGGGAAAATTTGCATTACTTTTTATTTAAAAAAATTAATTTTAAAAGAAAATTTGAAAAAGTTTCCAAATATTATTATAGTTTCAAAATTAATTTAATAGTTTAAAATATTTCAAAAGTTAAAAAAATGTACATTTTTGAATATTTGGAAACAAATTTTGTAGATTCTTACGGATTTTGAAAGGATTCACAATAATAATAAAAATTTCTTAAAATTCATGGGAAAATTTGAACTGATTCTTTGTTTTCAATAAATAATTTTAAGAGAATATTTAGAAACATTTTAAAAGATAATCAAATATTTTAAAAGATTACAAAAAAATTCTAAATTCGTCATACCAGATTCTGGAAGACTTTCAGGCAATTTTTGTAATTTCTGAGAATTTTAAGAAATTTTTTGGAAAAATTCGAATTCTTTTAAAAGATAAGATAATTTAAAAATATTTCGAAAAATTTTGAACAAAATGTAAATTTTAAAGATTTTGAAAAAAATTTAAAAGATTTTTGAGAAGTTTCAAAGGCTTCAAGAAAATAAAAAACTTTTGGTAAATTCCTGGGAAAATTTAAACTGATTTTTTTATTTTGAAAATAAATTTTAAAAGAAAATTGACAAAGGCTTCAAAAGATTTTAAATTATTTTCTAAAATTTCGAAAAAGAATGGGAAAGATTTTCAAGCAAAATCTTTCCATTAGCAAGATTGCAAAATTTTATACAAAATAAAAAAAAAATTTTTTTTTATGATTTCACGATAATAAAAAATATTTCTCACAATTCAAGATATAATTTAAACTGATTTTTCATTTTGAAAGAATAATTTCAAGATAATATTTAAAAAAATTTTAACGTTTCAAAAGATTTCCAAAATTGTCAAAACAGAATCTGGAAGATTTGAAGACAAGTTTATTAATTTTTCAAAATTTAGAGAAAAATTTTGAAAGATATTTAGAAGGATTAAAAGTTTTGAAAATGGTAAAAAAATGATTTTAAGTTTGAAAAGATTTACAAAATTTTGTAACAAAATATACATTTTTTAAGATTTCGAAAAAAATTTCGAAGCTTTTCAAGAAGTTTGAGAGGTTTCAAGAATATCAAAGAATTTCTTGAGATTCCTGAGAGAATTTTTAATTACTTTTTATTTAAAAAAATTAATTTGTAATGAAAATTTGAAAAAGTTTCAAAATATTTCAAAATATTTCTACAAATTTCGAAAATATCAAGAAGATTTAAGGGCAATTTTTTTTAATTTTGAAAGATTGTAAAAAATGTTTAGGAATAGTTCGAGTCAGTTTAAGAGATATTTATCTTTCAAACTTCTAAAAGTCCTAAATATCTTTCAAACTGACTCGAATTTTTCCTAAAATTTTTCAAAATCCTGAAAAATAAAAAAATATACTTTTTCAAAATATCTGAAAGTTTCAAAAAAATCTCGCAGAATTTGGAAGATTTGAAGGCAATTTTTTTAATTTTTCAGACTTTTAAGAAAAAATTTGCGAAAAATTCGACTAATTTTAAAAGATATTTAGTAGGTTTCAAAGTTTGGAAATGGTTGAAAAAATCATTTGAAATTTAAAAATATTTCCAAAAATTTCAAACAAAATGTAAATTTTTGAAGATTTCAAAAAAAATTTTAAGCTTTTTAAGAAGTTTGAAAGGCTTAAAAAATTTTTCTTGAGATTCTTTGGAAAATTGGTAATAAATTTTTATTTTGAAAAATTAATTTTGAAAGACAATTTGAGAGCAATTTTTTTAATTGTGAAAGATTTTTAAAAATTTTAGGAATGGATAATAATTTAAATTTCCATTAAAAAAATTAATGTTTAATCACAGAGACGCATTTTCAATTAAAATGATAGAAAATTCAATTAAAATAGTTACTTTTTCAGTTAAAAAAAAAAATTTATTTTGAAAAATTAATTTGAAGAGAATATTTAAAAATATTTCAAAAGATGACAAAAGATTTTAAAAGATTACAAAAGATTGATAAAATCGTCATGACAGATTCTCAAAGATTTTAAGACAATTTCTGTAATTTTTTCAGCATTTTAAGGCAAATTTTAGAAAAATTCGAATAATTCTAAATGATATTTAGAAGGTTCAAAAGTTTTGGAAATAGTTAGAAAAATAATTTGGAATTTAAAAATATTTCAAAACATTTAAAACAAAGTGTAAATTTTTGAAGATTTCGAAAAAAATTTCGAAGCTTTTTACGAATTTTGAGAGGTTTCAAGAATATGAAAAATTTCTGTAGATTCCTGGGAAAATTTTTAATTACTTTTTATTTTGAAAAATTATTTTTTAAAGTAATTTGGGAAAAGTTTAAAAATATTAATATAATTTCAAAATATCTCTACAAATTCCAAAAAATATCCCGAAAATTTAAGGACAATTTTTTTAATTTTGAAAGATTTTTAAAAATTTCCTGAAAAATAAAAATTATGCTTTTTTGACATATGTGAAAGCTTAGAAAAAATTTGAATTTTCTCAAGAATCTTAGGAAAATTATATATTTATTCAACATTAAAAACAAAATGAACAAATAAACTTAAAAAAGACATTTTTGTTCGAGATTTATATTTTGTATTTTAAATGATTTATCCCCCAAAAATAATAATTTGGGTGCATTTTTTTTTTCTTTCATGGCGAAAAAATCTTTTTAAAGATAAAATTTTAACTATTTAGTGGTAAATTCATCTTTTTTTATTTGAAAATTAATCTGTTTTTGTTGAGCATTCCACTATTTTGTTGAAATTGCATTTTTCCACTAAATATTCATCATTTTAGGCTTCAAAAAAATGAAAAACTTTTCTTGAGATTCCTGAGAGAATTTTTAATGTATTTTTATTTTGAAAAATCAATTTTCAAAGTAAATTTGAAAAGGTTGCAAAATATTTCAAAAGATTTCTACAAATTTTGAAAAAAATCTGGAAGATTTTAGGTCAATTTTTTTTATTTTCAAAGATTTTTCAGAAGTTTAGTTGTAATTCGAGTCAATATAAAAGATGTTTAAAACTTCTAAAAGTCCTAAATATCTTGTAACGTGATTCGAATTTTTCCTAATATTTCGCAAAATCCTGTAAAATAAAAAAATATACCTTTTCGACATACATATCTGAAATCTTAAAAAATCTTTTTCAATTTCTCAACGTTTTTAAATTATCAATCGAACAGATAAGTTTTCACCAAGAAGATTAATCGACTATGAAAAAGAAAAAATTTCGAAAAAGAATGGAATTGTCAAATTTTCAATTGAAAAAAACCCACTAATTTTCAATTTCAAAAAAACTAATTTTCAACCAAAGAAATTAATTTTCAATAATAAAAAAAAACAAATTTTCAAAAAAAATATGTAGTTGAATTTTTAGGTAAAGAAATTAATTTTGAAGTGAAATAATGAATCTTCAATTAAAAAAATGAATTATTAACCGAATAGTTGAATGTTCAAGACAAAAGATGAATTTTCTAACAAAAAAGAGAAATTTTCTACAAAATGGATTAATTCTCAACAACGTAGTTAGATTTTTAATCAAAGAAATAAATTTTCAACCAAAAAGATTTATTTTTTACCAAAAAAGATTGAATTTTAACTAATACAAGAATTTTCAACCAAATTTTGATTTTTTAAATTGATTTTAATGATTTTAACTTTCAACTAACGAAATACATTTTTAGGCAAAAATATGAGTTTTCAAAGAAGAAGATTAATATTCCATAAAAAAGACAAGTTTTCAACAAAATAGATAAATTTTTAACCAAATTGCTGAATTTTCAATGAAGAAGGTAAATATGAAACCGAACATGAAATAGTTGAATTTTCAATTTAAAAAATTCATTTTCAACAACAAAAAACGAATTTTCAACATATTAGTCAATTTTTTAAGCAAAGAAATTAATTTCTAACTAAAGTAATGAATCTTCAACCAAAAAAATGAACTATTAACCCAATACTTTAATTTTCTACAAAAAAAAAGAGAAATTTTCAACAAAATAGATGATTTTTCAACAAAATAGTTAAATTTCCAACCAAACAGATGAACTTTCAATCAACAAGATCAAATTTTTATTAAAAAGGATCAATTTTCGACAAAAAATGTAATAGTTAAATTTTCAGTAAAAAAATTAATTTTCAATTGAAAAATACTTATGTTCAATCAGAGAAATGAATTTCCAACAAAAAAGATTAATTTTCTACCACAAAATTATAATTTTTAACAAATACATGAATTTTCAACCCAATTTTGAATTTTTAATCTGATTTTAACCTTAGATTTGTTTGTGAAATCTATAACAAAATGTTGGAAAATGAACAGATTTAAGGAGAAAATTGTGTTTTTATTTATTTTTATTTTTTTACTTCCTTTATTCAAGAAAGGATCAAGTTTCGAGTTTGTATTTATAATTTTATAGTGCTCATTTAATGAGCACTTTGCTTCTTCATTATAATTGATTGAAAAAAAAAATATTTGCTTCCTCATGGATGAAGTCAAAATACAGAAATAGAAATAGATCACTCAAAACGTCTAGATTCAATGAGTCTTTTCTATTCTTGCATGAATGTCGAATTATGTTAATGAAAAAAGTTTTACTGTAAAAAACAGTTTTTCAAAGTATTATTAGTGATCATGACTTCCGTAGTTTTCAATACCATGTATCAATATCAATTAACCGATTTGTCTTGATTTAGGGAATCTTTTATGTCCTTGCATCAACTTTGAATTATGTTAATGAAAAAAGTTTTTCAGGAAA
>CAKNYM010046648.1:1867-12341 GCA_932195095.1 Andricus curvator
GTTAATTTCCAACCAAATAATTAAATTTTCAACAAAAAAGTTAATTTAAAACCAAATATTTAAATTTTCAATCAAAGAATTAAATTTTCAACCAAAATCTTGAATTTCCTATCAAGAAGATTAATTTTCTGCCAAAAAAGACAACTTTTCAACTAAAATTATGAATCTTCAACAAAAAAATTAACTTTTCAACAAAATAATTCGGCTTGTAACCAAAAAATATGAATTCTCGACAAAAAATACAATAGTTGATATTCCAATCCAAAAAATGTTTATTTTCAATAAAAAACAGATGAACTCATCCAAAAAAGACAATTTTTTTAACAAAATAGTTGAATCCTCAACCAAAAAGGATTAATTTTTAACCAGTTGTACTTTTAACCAAAAAACATTAAATACTTTCCAAAAGAGACGAATTTTCTACAAAAAAGTTTAATTTTTTAACCTGAAAATAAGAATTTTCAACAAAAAGTTAATTTCCAACCAAATAATTAAATTTTCAACCAAAAAATTACATTTTCAACCAAAAAATTGAATTTTCAACCAAATTCATGAATTTCCTATCAAGAAGATTAATTTTCTACCAAAAGACAACTTTTCAACTAAAATGATGAATCTTCAACAAAAAAATTAACTTTTTAACAAAATAATTCGATTTTTAACCAAAAAATATCAATTCTCGACAAAAAATACAATAGTTGATATTCCAATCCAAAAAATGTTTATTTTCAATAAAAAAAGTTCAATTAATCCGAAAAAGACAAAATTTAAACAAATTACGTAAATTTCCCACCGTATAGTAGAATTTTTAACCAAAAATGGAATAGTTAAATTTTGATTAAAAAAATTTAATAAAAAAAAACTTATTTTCTACAAAATAGTTGACTTTTTTACCAAATTGTTGAAATTTAAAGACAAAAAATTTCAATTTGAACAAATTAATTTTCTACAAAATAGTTAAATTTTCAACCAAATAATTGCATTTTTGAACAAAATATAAATTTTTTCCAAGAAGATTAATTTTCTACTAAAAAAGACGATTTTTTAACAAAACTGTTGAGCTCTGAAAGAAATGGGTGCATTTTTAACCAAATAGTTGAATTTTCAACGAAAAAGGTAAATTTTCTACAAAAAAATACAAATTTAAACAAATTATATAAATTTTCCATCAAATAGTTGAAGTTCTAAACACAAAAATAAATTTTTAACAAAAAAAAAATATTAAAAATTTCATTAAAAAAAAATAAATTTTCAATTAAAAAAAAAACGATTTTTTAACAAAATTCATGAATTTTCAAACCAAATAGTTGAATTTTCTACTAAAATGAAATAGTTCAATTTTCATTTAAAAACTTAATTTCATACAAAATTAATTTAAAAAATTCTTAAATCTTCAGCGAAATAAATTGCCTTTTAACTAAAATGATAAATCTTCAACTAAAAAATTTAATTTTCAATAAAGTAGTTAAACTTTCTACAAAAAAAGTTACATTTTTTAACACGAAAATAATAATTTTTAACAAAAAAGTTAATTTTCAACTAAATAATATAATTTTCAATTAAATTCATGAAATTTATATGAGGAAGATTAATTTTCTACAAAAAAAAACAACATATTTTCAACTAAAATAATGAATCTTCAAACAAAAAAAAATTGATTTCTGAAAGTAAAAATTTAATTAACTGGTTAAAAATTCAACTTTTTTGTAAAAAATTCGCCTGTTTATCTTAAAAATTCAACAATTTTGTCTAAAATTCAAGTGTTTTGTAGAAAATTTAACGGGTTTTTGAAAAATTCAACAGTTTTGTAGAAAACTAGTTTTTTATTGAAAATTTTTTTTTTTTTAATAAAAATTTAATGGTACCATTTTTTTTTAATAATTGATCTTTTTTAGTTTCAAAATTGAACTACTTGGTTGCAAATTAATGTCATTGATTGAAAATTCGACTTTTTTGGTAGAAAATTAATCTCCATGGTTGAAAATTCAACTTATTGTTTAAAAATTGATGTTTTTTGTTAATGTGTGCTTTTTTTAGTAGAAAATTAATCTGCTTGGTTGAAAATTCATTTTTCGGTTGAAAATGTAATTGTTTGTTGAATTAATTTTTTTTTTTTTGAAGATTGATTATTTCAGCCGAAAATTCATCTCTGGTTGAAAATTGAACTACTTTGATAAAAAAATAGTTTTTTTTTTGTTATAAATAAGTTTTTTTTTGTTAAATTTTTTTTTAAGTGGGTAAGAGGATCGGACCCGCAATCTCAAAGTCCTAAGTTCGAATCCCAGCGGAGCTTGAGAGCAATTTTTTTACAATTCAGAAATAAAAATCTATGTTAAAAAAATATTGATTTCACTCAAAACCATAAAATACAAAAAAAAAATATATATATGGTTGAAAATTCAACTATTTGGTGGAAAATTAACTTTTTTCTTGGAAAGTTGACTCTTTTGTTGAAAATTCGTCCTTTTGGCTTGAAAATGGTAGAAAAGCCAACTATTTATTTGGAAATGAACTTTTTTGTTGAAAATTAATTAATTAATTAATTTTAATTAAAAGAATTTTTTACACCAAATGTGAATTTAAAATCATTTCCAATATCATTATGCACTTTGCAATTATTTTTTATTGTAAACAATTATGAACATAAACAAAACAAAATTAATCATTTCAAATAAGCGCGCCAACGGTAACCAATCCAGTTGTTAACTCGACGCATGCGCAATACGAAAAGATCCCAAAATTGGGAGCACTGACTACGTGATTCGAAATTTGAGAAAAAAGGTTTACGTAATTTAATTGCTCCCAATTCGGCTTCCCAAATGCACTGCGCATGCGTTGCGTCCGCTGTCTTATTGCCTGTAAATGGCGCGCTTTTTTGAAAATATTACATGTGTAAATCAGTTTTTTATAATAAATCATTGTGGAAATAATGACAATTAATTTTCAGATCACAAAATAGTCTTTTAGAGTGCAAGGTGAAATAATTATTTGATTGCACCCTTTACGAATAAATTATTGATTTTAAATTCAAAGGAAGGAATACATTTTTCCACCAATGTAAATTTTAGATCATTCATAATATTTTTTGGTACTTTATGATTATTATATATTGTGAAAAATTGATTTGCATATTTAGTCATTTCAAATAAGCGCGCGATCAACATCCAATGAGGCTGCTGGTGCGACGCATGCGCAGTGCTTTTGGGGAGCCAAATTGGGCGCGCTGATTTAATTCAATTAAATTATTTTTTATAATTAAATTGAAATTAATCATACCCTCATGTGTATATTATATGTATAGTTTATAGTATGTGGAACGAGACAATGCAATGCTGTGATCAGGATAAGAAATAGAGAGAAAGCGTCTTTAATGACATTCTAACGGATCTTCCAGCCGCATCGAAGTTATGAAACTTTATTAGATTACGTAGACCGCAGCACCTTTATAGAAGAACCACAAATCTGAGATAAAAATTTTATTGCAACTCTAGAATTACTGGTTATTTAAATAATCCGATTATTGGGATTGGATAATTCGAGTAAATGGGAAAGATTTAAATTTTAAAGTGAGATGGAATTATTATTGTATTATAAAATTTTTAACGTCTTTTCAGACTAGATGGAGATATGAATTAAAAAATATTTTTAATTAATTTTTTTCTGAAAAAAGATCTCCTTTCGCTCCGCTGGGAATCGAACCTCTGAACTTCTGATTGCCGGCCGGGTCCTTTCCCATTAAGCTACTAGAGAGATCGAGAGAAGGAAATTTTTTCAGAAAATAGACGCATTATTTTGCAAGGTGGTACATATCAAATTTTTCAAGGAATCTGTATTGCCATCAGAGGATAACAGAAAATTTGTAACGTCTTTTCAGACTAGATGGAGATATGAATTAAAACTTATTTTTAATTAATTTTTGTCTGAAAAAAGATCTTCTCCTTTCGTTCCGCTTGCAAAATATGCGTGTATTTTCTGAAAAAGTTTCTTCTCTTGATCTCTCTAGTAGCTTAATGGGAAAGCACCCGATCAGCAATCGGAAGTTCTGAGGTTCGATTCCAAACGAAGCGAAAGGAGAAGATCTTTTTTCAGAAAAAGATTAATTAAAATAATTTTTAATTCATATCTCCATCTAGCCTGAAAAGACGTTAAAAAATTCTCTGTTATTCTCGGATGATAATACAGATTCCCCGAAAAATTTGATTTACCACCTGGCAAAATAATGCGTTTATTTTCTGAAAAAAGTTTCTTCTCTCGATCTCTCTAGTAGCTTAATGGGAAAGCACCCGAGCGGCAATCGGAAGATCTGAGGTTCGATTCCCAGCGGAGCGAAAGGAGATCTTTTTTCAGAAAAAAAATTATTATTATATTATTCTGCTCTATAAATTTTATCTAGAGATTATTCTATTTTTCATTACAATTTTAATGATTTGTAAGAAGTAAAAAATTTTTTTGTAATAAAATCATTGTAAAAGTAATATTTTAAAAACAAATAGATAATTTTTCGAAAAAATTTTTAAACTCAAAAGTGAGTGAATTATTTTTAATAATTTTACAATTATTATTTGTTGAAAACAATTGACTTGCACATTTAGACATTTTAAATAAGCGCGCCAACGGTAACCAGTCCGATTAGGTATTTCAAGTTGTGACGTCAGCTGGCAAGATGTCTGTACGCCGAGGGTCAAACAAATTAAAAAAATTTTAAAATTTAAAAAAATTAAAAAATTTAAAAAAAATTTAAAATTAAAAATTTTTTGAAAATAAAAATTTAGCAGAAAAAAATTTTTTGTTACAAATTTATCTTTTTGGTTGCAAAACAATCTCTTTAGTTAAAAATTTAACTTTTTTCTTCTTGTTTGAAAATTTATCAATTTTAGTTAAAAATTCATTTCTATGGTTAAAAATTGAACTATTTTCTTAAATTTTTTTTTTTTGTTGTTAAAAATTAATTTTTAAGCTGGAAATTTGAGTATAATATGCTAAAATTTTCAGATAAAAAATGTATTTTTTTAATTGAAAAATCATCTTTTTGGTACAAAATTATTATTTTTGTTTGATAACTTAACAATTTTGGTGGAAATTAGTTTTTTCTTGTTGAAACTTAATTATATGAAAATTTAAATATTCGATTTTTGGTTAAAAATTTATCTTTTTTAGTTGACAAATAAACCGTTTGGTTGAAAATTCATATATTTTAATGAAAATTCGTCTCTTTTCTTCGAAAATTAATATTTTTGGTTGAAAATTCGCCTTTTTTGGTTGCAAAATGATTGTTTTAGTTGAAAATCCAACATTTTTTTTTTAAATTTTCCTTGTTTGAAAATTCATCTAATTTGTTTAAAAATTAATTTCTATGGTTAAAAATTGAACTATTTTCTTGATTTTTTTTTGTTTTGGTTAAAAATTAATTTTTAAACTATTCATCTTTTCGGTTGAAAATATTCATTTTCAAAAAATTCATATTCAAAAAAAGTTTCAGAGGATTTAAAATTTTTCAAAATTTTTCAAGAAATTTTGAGAGATATTACAAATTTCAAGATAATTTAACTTTCACTTAAAATTTTTTTTTTTTAGTTGAAAATTTAATTCTTTTTGATTTTTTTGTAAATTCTTCTTGTTTGAAAATTCATTTCTATGGTTAAAAATTGAACTATTTTCTTTAAAAATTTTTGTTTGTTTGTTGAAAATTAATTTTCAAGCTGGAAACTTGAGTATAATATGTATAATATAATATAAAAAATGTATTTTTTTAGTTGAAAATTCATCTTTTTGGTACAAAATTATTAATCTTGTTTGATGATTCAACAATTTTTGTGAAAATTAATTTTTTCTTGTTGAAAATTAATTATATTAAAATTTAAATATTCGATTTTTGGTTAAAAATTGATCTCTTTTAGTTAACAAATAAACCGTTTGGTTGAAAATTCATGTATTTTATTGAAAATTCGTCTCTTTTCGTTGAAAATTAATCTTTTTGGTTCAAAATTCGCCTTTTTTGAAAAAATTATTTCTTTGGCTGAAAATTTAACTTTTTTTTTAATTTATTTTTTTCAGTTAAAAAATGTTGTTTTTTTTTAGTTGAAAATTCGTCTTTTTGGTAGAAAATTATTCTCGTTGTTCGAAAATTCATCTTTTCGGTTAAAAATTAATCTTGTTTTTGTTGAAATTTCAACTATTTTCTTGAAACTCATTTTTTTTTGGTTCAAAAGGTTTAAAACTGATTGGAAATTTAACTATTTTGTTAAAGATCCGTTTTTTTTTTGTTTGAAAATTATTTTTTTTTTCACTGAAAATTTAACTGTTCCATTTTTAGTTAAAAATTCGTCTCTTTTCGTTGAAAATTAATATTTTTGGTTGAAAATTCGCCTTTTTTGGAAAAATTATTTTTTTGGCTGAAAATTTAACTATTTTTTTGTTGTTGAAAATGTATCTTTTACAGTTAAAAAATGTTTTTTTTTTAAGTTGAAAATTGTTGAAAATTCAACAAAAGTTGAATCTGGAAACTCATTTTTTTGGTTTAAATGGTTTAAAACTGGTTGAAAATTTAACTATTTTGTTAAAGATTCGTTTTTTTTAAATTATTTTTGTTTTCACTGAAAATTTAACTGTTCCATTTTTAGTTAAAAATTTATCTTTTTATTTGAAAATTCATTTCTTGCGTTGAAAATCGATCTATTTTTTTTTGAAAATTCAATAACTTATCTGAAAATTTAACTTTTCCCTTTTTGGTTATAAATTTATTTTTTTTTTTTTTACTTGAAAATTCATTTCTTTAGTTGAACATTTAACAATTTTACTATTTTAAAAAAAGACGCTGATGTTACTATTTTCTCAAATTGCTCGCTAATGCAACTATTTTTTTCAATTTTCAAAACATTTCAAAGGAATTAAAAAAATTTCAAAAATTTTAACAAATTCTAAAGGGGTTTCAAATGATTTCAACTAATTTCAGGGTTTTAGGAAATTTCAAGAATTTTCATCTAATTTCAGAGGATTTAAAATTTTTCAAAATTTTTAAAGATATTTTAAGAGATATTAAAAATTTCAAGATAATTTACTGAAATGTTATTTAGTTCTTCCCTTTTTTTAAAAATTTTTCCACTCACTTCCTCTTCGCTATTTTATTCAATTTCTTTTTCATTTGATAAAAAAAAACAATAAAAAAATCGATTTGTTACTCACCAAACTGCTTTTTTTTATCATAAATTTGAGGTACGTACCTGTAACAAAAAAAGAGAGACACATTAGTTTAAGACAATTTTCTAAAATTTAATTAGAGGCAAATTAAATTTTTGAGTATTGAAAAATAAATTCAGTAGTATTAGAATACGAAAATAAAAAAATTTTGAAAAACTATTTAATATGTGTAAATCAATTTTTGTTTTCAAATTTTCAGAAAGTAAAGTGACATTCAGGAACAGATGTTCTAAAAAAATATAACTGGCTGAATTCCAAAATCCAATCCAAATTTGTAAAGTTATTCGAGGACTGGACTTCTAAAATAAGTGACTCATATAGGTCAAAATAATTTTGCAAGATTAATTAACACTTTTTTTATTATTATTTACTAAAAATTATTAATTGATTTTTTACCGTAAATAATGGCTTTAACAAAATAGTCGAATTTTCAACAAAATAATTAAATTTTTAAGAAAATATTATCAAAAAAGGCGAATTTTCAAAAAATACACGATTTTTCGACCAAATAGTGGAATTTTAAACTTATAAAAGATAAATTTTTAACTCAAACAAAATGGATAAATTATAAGATAGAAAAATTAATTTTTAACAACAAAAAATATTTTTCACTGAGTTTTTTCATAAAAAAAAAATCATTTTCAATTTAAAAAAAAAAACAATTTTTTCATTGTTAAATTTTCAACCAAAAGAAAAGTGAAATTAATTTTTTTTTTAATTTTTAATAAAATAAATCTTCAACCAAAAAAATTAATTTGTAACGAGTTAGTTCAATTTTCAAAATGGAAGAGTTAAATTTCAAACCAAAAAATTAATTTTCAACAAAAAATATAAAATTTTTATCTAAAGAGATGAGTTTTCTATTAAAATAATGAATCTTAAAAAAAATGATCTTTCAACAAAAAAAGTTCAAAATTCAACCAAATAGTTGAATTCTCAACCAAAACGATGATTTTTTTTAATTTTTTACGGAAATATGAATTTATAAAAAATACATGAATTTTCAATCAAATAATTGAATCTGTAACTAAAAAATATAAGTTTTTTTCAACCAAAAATGAAAAATTTTAGTTCATTTTTAATATTATACTTTAAAAATATTAGGTTCAAAAACTAAAAAATTTGTTTAGAAAATACACAAAATTTGGTACAAAATTTACTTTTTTGTTGAAACTTCATATTTTCGGGATGAAAATTCAACTGTTTTGTAGAAAATTTAACTTTATTGTAGAAAATTTATTTTTTTAAATTTTAAATCTTTTTTTAATGAAAATTTTATTTTTGGTCAAAAATGCATGTTTTTAGTTTAAAAAATTTAACTATTTGATTAAAAATGTGTCTAATTTGTTAAAAAAATTATTTTTTGGTAGAAAATTAATCTTCTTGGTCGAAAATTCAACTACTAGGTTAAAAGTTCAACTATTTGGTTGAAGAATCAACTTTTTTGTTAAAAATTCGTATTTTTTAGACAAAATTAATCTTTTTGGTAAAAAATTTATACTTATGGTTAAAAATTCAATTATTTGGTTGAAAATTCAACTGTTTTGTAGAAAGCTATCTTTTTTTAATTAATTTTTGAAATGAAAATTTAACTATTCCATTTTTGGTTGAAAATTGATTTTTGAGTTTAAAAATTCAAGTATTTGGTTAAAAATTTACGTAATTTGTTTAAATTTGTATTTTTAGTAGAAAATTAATCTTCTTGATAAAAAATTTATATTTTGTTCAAAAATGCAATTATTTGGTTGAAAATTCAACTTTCTTTTAGAAAGGTAGTATTTTGTCTTGAAAATTCAACTATTTTGTAAAAAATTAAATTTTTTAAATGGCAAATTAATTTTTTTAAATGGCAAATTAATTTTTTTAAATGAAAATTTAACTATTTCATTTTTAGTCAAAAATTTATATTCTTGGTTGAAAATTCAATTATTTAGTTATAAATTTATGTATTTTTTTAAAATCGTCTTCTTTTATATAAAATTAATTATTTTTATTGGCAGCTCATATTTTTGGGTAAAAAAATCAACTATTTGGTAGAAAATTTACTTTTTTTATTAATTTTTTTAACGGAAATTTAACTATTCTATTTTTGTTTGAAAATTGATCTTTTTAGTTTGAAGAATTAAACAATTTAGTTGAAAATTCGTCTTTTTGGTAGAAAATTTATATTTATGGTTAAAAATCCAACTATTTTGTAGAAAATTAGTTGTTTTTTTTAATTACATTTTTTTAATGAAAATCCAACTATTCCATTTTTGGTTAAAAATTTATTTTTGAGTTTAAAAACTCAACAATTTGGTGGGAAATTTACATAATTTGTTTAAATTTGTATTTTTTTTTTTTGTAGAAAATTTACCTTCTTGGTAAATATTTATATTTTGTTCAAAAATGCAATTATTTGGTTGAAAATTCAACTATTTTGTAGAAAATTAATTTTTTCAAATAAAAAACTAATTTTTTTTAATAAAAATTAAACTTTTTTATTTTTTTTTTCAAAAATTTATATTCTTGGTTGAAAAATCAATTATTTAGTTATAAATTCATGTATTTTTTTCAAATTTGTCTTTTTTAATAGAAAATTAAATTTCTTATTGAAAACTCATATTTTCGGGTCGATAATTCAACTTTGTATAGAAAATTCGTCCTTTTGTCTTTAAATTTCAACAATTTGGTAAAAAAAATCAACTATTCGGTAGAAAATTTTACTGTTTTGTAGAAAATTCGCTTTTTTTATTAATTTTTTTTCATGGAAATTGAATTTCTATTTTTGGTTACAAATTTATCTTTTCAGTTTGAAGAATTAAACAATTTAGTTGAAAATTTGTCTTTTTGGTAGAAAATTTATATTTATGGTTAAAAATTCAATTATTTGGTTGAAAATTCAACTATTTTGTAGAAAATTAATTTTGTCAAATTGAAAACTAATTTTTTCAAATAAAAATTCAACTATTTTATTTTTTGTCTAAAATTTATATTCTTGGGTAAAAACTCAACTATTTGGTTAAAAATTAAATTGATTTGTAAAACTCTCGTCTTTTTGGCTTAAAAATTAATCATTTTCAATGATTTTTTTTCTTTATTCGTTAAAAAAAAATTTGTTTGATTGGGGATTTAATTAAAAAAATATAATTTATAGATTAAAAAATAAAAGTTTAAATAGAAATTGAAGTTCATTTTTAATACTTTAAAAATATTATTTAGTCCCTGAACTGAAGTTAGTTCAAATAAATATAAATATAAATATAAATATAAATATAAATATAAATATAAATATAAA
>CAKNYM010046648.1:12351-22579 GCA_932195095.1 Andricus curvator
ATAAATATAAATATAAATATAAATATAAATATAAATATAAATATAAAAATAGCTTTAATTGTTTAAACAATTTTTTTCAGAACACCCTGTATGTCTATACATTTTTTCGGCAAAAAATTTTTTTTTTTTTCTTCTCTCATATATATTGATTGGGAGTAAAATTGAATGGAAATTAATACAATTCGCAGAGTGAACGAACAATCGAAGGCATACGCGTCGTTAACCATTGTCACGAGCGTTTAACGCGGCCCAGATTCCAAATTGGACCAAAATCCTCCTTTCACCCCCCCCCCCCCCCAACCCCAAACCTTTCACTGTGTGAGAGGATGCATTTAACTTTTGTCACGTGCTGCGATTCTCAATTCTTGTTCGAAATACGCAGTTACCCTAGGGCCTAGGGTGCCCCTTGCCCCTTTTTTGTGAATGACCCACCCACCCCATATGTTGAATGAGGGGTTCATTGTCCAGGATTATAGCAGGATTTTCCGATTGTCAGGGCTCGAACTCACGCCGCTATTGAGACTATTTCACACTTTTTTTTTGCGATGTGACTTTTTTGAAAAAATGCCCCTATTTTTTCATTTTCTCTTGAAAAATATTTTTTTAATAATATTTATGAGAAATATTTTCTATATTATTTATGGTGTTACCCGAATTATTCATGTTTTTCATATGAATAATTTTTCTTGAATTCATGTCGACTTTACTTGAATCCAGGCACATTTTTACTGAATTTAAGCACCTTGCTGAATTTAAGGCGTGAAGTTTTGAGCTATTTTTTTACTCTGTGTTATATGTTGAATTTTTCAAAAAATGGTTTTCTACATAACCGTTGAATTTTCAATCCGAAAATAAGAATTTTCCACACAAAAAATTAATTTTCAACCAAAAGTGGAATTGTTAAGTTTTTAGTTCAAAAGAATAAATTTTTAACCAAAAAAATTTTTTTTTAAATAGATAAATTTTCAACCAAAGAGTTGAATTTTCAACAAATTTTAAACATTTGTATTAAAAATAAAAGGATTTAGTTCAGGAACTAAATAATATTTTTGAAGTATTAAAAATGAACTTCAATTTCTATTTAAACTATTATTTTTTAATCTATAAATTATAGTCTATAAATTATATTATTATAATTAAATCACCAATCAAACAAATATTTTTAACGAATAAAGAAAAAAAAATCATTCAAAATGTTTAATTTTTAAGCCAAAAAGACGAGAGTTTTACAAAACAATTGAATTTTTAAACAAATAGTTGAGATTTCAACCAAGAATATAAATTTTTGACAACAAGTGAAATAGTTAAATTTTTATTTAAAAAAATTAGTTTCCAATTTGAAAAAATTAATTTTCTACAAAATAGTTGAAGTTTCAACCAAATAATTGCATTTTTGAACAAAATGTAAATTTTTACCAAGAAGATTAATTTTTTACTAAAAAAGAAATAGTTGCATTTTTAACCAAATGGTTCAATTTTTAACCAAGAAGGTAAATTTTTAACCAAAAATACAAATTGAAACAAGTTACGTAAATTGCAACCAAAAATGAAATAGTTAAATTTTTATTTCGAAAATTAATTTGAAAAAATAGCTTTCTACAAAACAGTTGAATTTTCAATTCGAAAATAAGAATTTTACACACAAAAAATTAATTTTCAACCAAATAGTTTAATTTTCAACCAAAAGTGGAATTTTTAAGTTAAAAAGAATAAATTTTTAATCAAAAAAGTATTTTTTAACAAAATAGTTAAATTTTCAACCAAAGAGTTGAATTTTCAACAAATTTTTAACAATTTTATTAAAAATAAAAGGAATTAGTTCAGGGACTAAATAATATTTTTGAAGTATTAAAAATGAACTTCAATTTCTATTTAAACTATTATTTTTTAATCTATAAATTATAGTCTATAAATTATATTATTATAATTAAATCCCCAATTAAACAAATATTTTTAACGAATAAAGAAAAAAAAAATCATTAATTTTGAAGCCAAAAAGACGTCAGTTTTACAAAACAATTGAATTTTTAAACAAATAGTTGAGTTTTTAACCAAGAATATAAATTGTTGACAACAAATAAAATAGTTAAATTTTTATTTTAAAAAATTAGTTTTCAATTTGAAAAAATTAATTTTCTACAAAATAGTTGAAGTTTCAACCAAATAATTGCATTTTTGAACAAAATGTAAATTTTTACCAAGAAGATTAATTTTCTACTAAAAAAGAAATAGTTGCATTTTTAACCAAATGGTTCAATTTTTAACCAAGAAGGTAAATTTTCAACCAAAAATACAAATTGAAACAAGTTACGTAAATTGCAACCAAAAATGAAATAGTTAAATTTTTATTTCAAGAATTAATTTAAAAAAAACTAGCTTTCTACAAAACAGTTGAATTTTCAATTCGAAAATAAGAATTTTCCACACAAAAAATTAATTTTCAACCAAATAGTTTAATTTTCAACCAAAAGTGGAATTTTTAAGTTTTAAGTTGAAAAGAATAAATTTTCAACCAAAAAAATATTTTTTAACAAAATAGTTGAATTTTCAACCAAGGGTTGTATTAAAATAAAAAAAATAATTTTTCACCAAACAGTCCCATTTACAGTCGCATATTTGAATCATTAAAAAAGTGACTAATTATCAACAAATTACATGAATTTTGAAAAAAATATTTTAATTTTCAACAAAGAATGGAATATTTAAATTTTCAGTTACAAAAAGGAAGTTTTAAGCAAAAAAAATGAATTTTCAACAAAATAGTTATATTTTCAACCAAAGAAATAAATTTTCAACTATAATTATGAATCTTCAACCTAAAAAAGTTATTTGTACCATAATATTTAAATTTTCAACAAAAAAGATAAATTCTGAATCCGAAAATGAAAATTTTCCACAAAAAATTAATTTTCAGCCAAACAGCTGAATTTTAAACCAAGAAAAATAATTTTTTTTTTAATAGTTACATTTTTTTAAAAATAGTTTAATTTTCAACCAAAAGTGGGATAGTTAAGTTTTTAGTTTAAAAAATTAATTTTTAACCAAGAGAAAAACAAGAATTTTTAACAAAATCGTTAAATTTTTAACCAAAGAGATTAATCTTTAACCAAAAAAATTAATTTTCTACCAAAAAAGATAAATTTTTAATAAAAAAAGTAAAACAACAAAACAGCGAAAAATTTAATAGTTGATATCTAAAATAAAAAAAAAGTTAATTTTAAATAAAAAACAGTTGAATTTTTAAAAAAATATATGAAATTTTTACCAAAAAAGTTTAAATTTTCAAACCAAAAAAGAGATTTTAATTTAAGAAAAAATGAATTTTCAACAAAATATATAAATTTTCAATGAGAAAAGATAAATTTTTAATTTAAAATATCAGTTTTCAACCAAAAATGTAATAGTTAGATTTTTAGTGAAGAAAATTAATTCTTAACCTAAAAAATTAATTTTTAGCGAAATAGTAAAATTTTTAACCAAATAGTTGAATTTTCAACTTATAAAGGATCAATTTTGAATAAAAAAGGAATAGTCAAATTTCAGGATAGAAAAATAATAATTTTTAACAAAAATAACGATTTTCCAACAAAATAATTAAATTTTTAAATAAATAGTTTAATTTTCTACCAAAATAGTTGAATTTACGACAAAAATATGAATTTTCAACAAAGAATTTCATTTTTTCTCAAATAGTTAATTTTTTCAACCAAAGAGATGAATCTACAAAATAAAAAATGATTTTTTAACCAAAAAGATTAATTTTGAACTAAAAATGAAATAGTTAAATTTTTAATAATAAAGCGATTATTTTTCAACCAAAGCTAAAAAATTTGTTTAAGAATGTGGTTCAACATTCAACTAAATGTCTCAATTTTTAATCAAATAGTTGAATTTTCAAATTAAAATTTTAATTTTCAACCAAAAATGGAATCGTTAAAATTTTACTTTAAAAAAAATAATTTTCAACATCCAAAGAAAAACGAGTTTTCAACCAGTTATATTCGATTCAAAAAATTTTTTTTTTAAAATGATGATTTTTCAACAAGCAAGATTAATTTTACCCAAATAGACAAATTTTTAGCGAAATAGTTTAATTTTAAACCAAAAATGTTATTTTTCAATGAAAAAGTTCATTTTCAACCAAACAGTTTAATTTTCGAAAAAAGATTTTAATTTCAAAAAAGTCCAATTTTTTTTAACAAAATATATAAATTTTCAACGATAAAAGATCAATTTTCAACCAAAAATAGAATAGTTACATTTTCAGTGAAGAAAATTAATTCTTAACCAAAAAAAAGGAATTTTTATAAAAATGGTTAAATTTTTAACCAAAAAGATGAATCTTCAACCAAGCAAAAATAATTTTTAAAACAAATTTAAAAATTCAATCTTAAAAATATAAATTTGCAACCAAATAGTTAAATTTTTAACAAAAAAGATAAATTAATTAATGATTAATTTTTAATAATTAATTAACTTAATAATTATTAATGTTCTACCACAAAAAGGCGCATTTTTCACAAAATACATCAATTTTCAATAAAATTTTGAAGTCAACAAGACGATTTATCTACAAAACAATTGAATTTTCCAAACAAAAATATGATTTTTGTTAAAAAAGATTAATTATCTACAAAATATTTATATTTTTATTGAATTAATTTAATTTTCAACCAAGTAGTCTAATTATTAACAAAAAATATGAATTTTCAACCAAATAGTTAAATTTTTAACAAAAAATATGAATTTTCAACCAGCAGTTAAATTTTATACCCAAATGTTGAACTTTAAACCAAAAAAGATCAATTTTTAACCTAATATTTAAATTTTTAACAAAAAAAATTAATTTTACACTACAGAGAATAATGCTCTACCAGAACGACGAATTTTTAACAAAATATAATAATTTTTAACAGAATTGTGGAATTTCGAAGACAAAGAGACGATTTATTTAGAAAAAATTGAATTTTCAAACCAAAAATATAATTTTTCAACAAAAAAGTTAATTATCTACCAAATAGTTAAATTTTCAGAAAAACAGTTTAATTTTCAAGCAAGTAGATGAATTTTTTACCAAAAATATGAATTTTCAACAACATAGTTAAATTTTATTCTCAATTGTTAAATTTTCAACCCAAAAATATGAATTTTAACTAAAATTATGAATATTTAAACAAAACAAATTAATTTTCAACCAAACAGTTGCATTTTTAACCAAAATGGAAAAATTTCAATTAAAAGAATCAATACTTTTTAAATTTTTCGCGGGAAGGTGGGGCATTCTGATTGGGCCAGCGTCTGGAGTAAAGATCAGTCTGATTGGCGCGCTGGGGAAATGAGAGAGTTGACCGCTCGCTCACTAGAAGGCGCTGGACAATTAAAAGAATCAATTTGGAACCAAATTTGGAATAGCTAAATTTCCAGTTAAATAAATTAATCCTAAATAAAAAAAAAACTAATTTTCAAAAAAAATAGTTAAATTTTTAAACAAATGGTTGAATTAGTAGACTTTTCATCCAAACATTTCAACAACAAAAAATTGTCTTATTAGGCTCTAATAATTCGCGAGAAAAATGAGAAAAAGGAGAAAAAGGGGGAAAAGGGGATAAGGGGAAATTTCTTGAAAACAGGGCGAAAAAAAGGAATTTAAAAAAGGGGTTAAGTTTGGAATAGGGGAAATAGGGTAAAAACTGAAATATTAAAGTGATTTCCAAACAATTAATAATTATAACAATTATACTATATTATAAAAATTATAATTATAATTAAGAACAGGAGCTGTACTTTGAGAAATAGTAATTCCTTTCAGTAGGTTACTGGTTCTTCGATTCACGCTTGACTAACTAAAAGCAGGTTGACCGTAGAAATTCCAGAGGGCAATCTCGAGAAACGGGATTAGAAGCTCTAATGTATCGCAGAACGTTCCTTTCCTTGCGAACATCGGCTTAACTTCCTGTTACCTTATCTACTGTGCAATCAGTGCAACCAGACGAGGATACGAGATTATCTCATTTTATCCCATTCTCCATTCTCGTCCTTATATCATTTTTCATTATTTTTTAAGCCAATCTTCCATAAGCCAACTTTTTATCAAGCTACAGTCCACGTTTCATATTTTATTTTCCTCATTCTTTATCATTTTCTTTTAATAACTTTACTTTGCTTAATTTGAGTTTGAATTTCGCGGGCATTTATGTAAGTTCGCCAGCGCCTCCTAGTGAGCGGCGAACTCTCTCATTTCCCGAGCGCGCCAATCAGACTGGTCTTTACTTCCGACGCTGGCCCAATGAGAATGCCCCAACTTCCCGCGAAAAATTTGAAAAGTATTGATTCCTTTAATTGAAAATTGTACATTTTGGTTAAAAATGCAACTGTTTGGTTGAAAATTAATTTGTTTTGTTTAAATATTCATCATTTTAGTTGGAAATTTATATTTTCGGGTTGGTCATTTAACAATTGAGGATAAAACTTAACTATTTGGTTGAAAATTTATATTTTTGGTTCAAATTCGTCTACTTGGTTGAAAATTAAATTATTTTTCTGAAAATTTAACTATTTGGTAAAAAAATCGTCCTTTTGACAATTCAACAATTCTGTTGAAAATTGATGTATTTTGTTGAAAATTCGCATTTTCGTAGATGCTCAAAAATGAAACGAATTTTCAACCTAAAAAATGAATCTTGAACAACAACAAAATTCGCTTGCAAAAAATAAATAAAAAAATTTATAATTTATATGCTAAAAAATAATAGTTTAAGTAAAAATTTTAGTTCATTTTTAATACTTTAAAAATATTAGGTTAAAAAACTAAAAAATTTGCTCAGAAAATACACAAGATTTGGTTCAAAATTTACTTTTCTGTTGATTTTTTTTTTAATTGACTTTAATTAATTAATTTAAAAACTTTAATTAACTTAAATAAAAATTATTTTTTTGTTGAAGATTCATTATTTTAATTGAAAATTTATCTCCTTGTTTGAAAGTTGAAATATTTTGTTGGAAATTGATCTTCTTAGTTAAAAATTCAACTACTTTAGTTAAAAAATGTTACTGTTTCGTTGAGAATTCAACAAAATTCACTCATCTTCAAAATTCACCTCTTTGGTTGAATGTTGAACTATTTTGTTAAAAATTTATCTTTTTCAAAATCAAAATTAAACTTTTTTACTTAAAAAATTTACTACTTCGTTGAAAATTCAACAATTTTATAAAAAAAAGTCATCCTTTTTTGTTGAAAATTGAAATGTTTTGTTGACAATTCAACTATTTTGGTAGAAAATTAACGTTTTGTTGAAAATTCATATTTTGTTGTTGAAAATTAAAAAAAAAATCAAAAATTAAGAAAAATGAATTTAGTGCAAAATACATTTTTTTTGTTAAAAATTTAAATATTTGGTTAAAAATTCATCTTTTTTGGTTGAAAGTTCAACAATCGGGTATAAAATTTAACTATTTGGTTGAAAATTTATATTTTTGGTTAAAAATTCGACTACTTGTTTGAAAATTAAATTATTTCAATAAAAATTTAACTATTTGGTGGATAATTAACTTTTTTGTTAAAAAATCATATTTTCGTTTAAAAATTCAATTGTTTTGTAGATGAGTCGTCTTTTTCACTTAAAAATTTTATTGAAAATTGATGTATTTTGTTGAAAATCCCTCTTTTTGTGGTAGAACATAAATCATTATTACATTAATTAATTATAAAAAATTATTCATTAATTAATTATTAATGATTAATTTATAACTGCTTCGTTGAAAATTAAACTTTTTTGTAGAAAATTCTTTCTGACTCGAACATTGAACAATTTGGTAGAAAATTAAACTGTTTCGTTGAAAATGAACTTTTTGGTTGAAAAATAATATTTTTGGTTGGAAATTGAACTATTTTGTTAAAAATTCTCCTTTTTTAGTTGAATGTTTCGCTCATTGTTTATAATTTTCTTTTGAAAACTTTACTTTGCTTAATTTGAGTTTGAACTTCGCGGGCATTTATGTAAGTTCGCCAGCGCCTCCTAGTGAGCGGTGAACTCTCTCATTTCCCCAGCGCGCCAATCAGACTGATCTTCACATCCGACGCTGTTCCAATCAGAATGCTCCACCTTACCGCGAAAAATTTAAAAACTATACTTTTAAAACGTTAAAAAACATGTTCAAACGTATTTTTAAAAAACTTTCCTGAAGTAATTACATTCAATTTTTAGTGTTCCTTTAATTTCACCAGGAAAAAAAAATATATTTGAAAATATGCAACAACCCGATTTCTGGTTTTCTGGCATTTGAGGCGTTACGCACGAACGCGTGGTTAGGTTAACCATACCGCGACACGGTTATCTTTAGAGCAATGAGGTTATTCATGATGTGGTTCAGGTACAACGTCTATCTGTGTGCAAACCACCGTGTGAGTTATTCAACCAAAGTACGAGGTTCCACACATTTAAGGATCGGACGGTGGCTATTTCTGTAACCTACGCTCCAGAGCATCTAAAAATATTTCGAACTTCTTCAAGGTCGTTGCAGATCGTCTTTCCCCTCACTTCAATTGTTTCCCCTTAAATTCTAAATTGGAAAAAAATCCGGGTAATTTAGCGTAATAGTTAGCTGATTACTCCCAACTGAGGTAAACTTTCCGTTCACGGAAAGTTTGCCTTTCCTAGTCTTCGAAAGTAAATAACTCTGCGAAAAATTAGGTTAGCAAGGTTTTTTGACAAATAGTAAGAAAGCTTATTAAATTATGCGTCAATTTAACGATATTTGAAGTATTTGTCAAAAATACTTCAAGTAGGGCTTAAATCGATGCAAAATTTTCCACAGAAAAAACTGGGGGTACGAAGCGTTGCAGGGTAATAGTCAGCTGATTACTCAAAGACTGAGGTAAACTTTCCGCCACGGAAAGTTTACCCCAGTTTGGAGTACCCACCTCGGGGTTGTCTTTGAAAGTGAATAACTCTGCGAAAAATTAGGTTAGAAATTTTTTTTAAAAACCGTAAGAAAGCTTATTAAATTCGGCGGCGATTGAGCAATATTTGAAGTATTTATCAAAAATACTTTTGGAGGAAATTTGGTTATTTTTACATTTGCATCGTGAAAATTATATTTTCAGTTCAAAATTTTATTATTTGGTTGAAAATTCAACAATTTTGTTGAGAATTAAACTATTTTGGTAGAAAATTAACTTTTTTTTTGAAAAATCAAATATTTTTTGAAAACTTGTATTTTTGGATTAAAAATTCATCCCTTTTGGTACACATTTAATCTTTTATGGATAAAAGTGCAACTGTTTGCTTGAATTTTGTTTATTTCAACTGTTTATTTTTGTATTAAAAATTAAAATACTTTTTGATTGAAATATCTACTATTATATTATTCATTAGAAATTAATCTTCTTTGGATAAAAAATAAGCTAATTGATTCAAGGTTAAATCACTTGGATAAAAAATTATTTTTTTGTTGAAGATTCATTATTTTAATTGAAAATTTATCTCTTTGTTTGAAAGTTGAAATATTTTCGTTGAAAATTCAACAATTTGGTAAAAAGGTCATCCTTTTGGTTTAAAATTGCACTGTTTGTCGAAAATTCAACTATTTTGGTAGAAAATTAACTTTTTGTGGAAAATTCATATTTTGGTGTTGAAAATTAATCTGAAATCATTCTTGATTAGAAATTTAACTATTTTTTTGAAAATTTATAGTTTTTTTTTCAAATTTTTTGTTTGAAAATTCGACCGTTTGGTTAAATGATAATTTTTTTACCAGGAAATTTAACTTTTTCAATTGAAGATTTACTATTATGGTTGCAAATTCACATTTTTGGTTGAAAATTTAACTATTTTGGTAAAAAATTAAGTTTTTGTTGAAAATTCATATTTTGGTGAAAAACTAAGTTTTTGTTGAAAAATCATATTTTTGTGTTGAAAATTCAACTGAAATCATTCTTGATTGAAAATTTAACAATTTTTTTTAATATTCATGGTTTAAAAAAAAAAGGTTTGAAAATTCGACCATTTGGTTAATTGATAATTTTTTTAACTGAAAATTTAACTATACTAATTGAAGATTCATCCTTGTAGTTGAAAATTTACATTTTTGGTTAAAAATTGAACTTTTTTGTTAAAAATTCAACTATTTCTTGATTGAAAATTTAACTATTTTTTTGAAAATTCATCGTTTTAAAAAAAATGTTGTTTGAAAATTCGACCATTTGATCATTTGATAATTGTTTAAACTG
>CAKNYM010046648.1:22589-40011 GCA_932195095.1 Andricus curvator
TTTAACTGAAAATTTAACTATTCCAATTGAAGATTCATCATTATAGACTACAATTCAAATTTTTGGTTGCAAATTCAACTATTTTGGTAAAAAATTAAGTTTTTGTTGAAAATTCATATTTTGGTGTTGAAAATTCAACTGAAATCATTATTGGTTAAAAATTTTAAAATTTTGTTGAAAATTCATTTTTTTGTTTAAAATAAATTTTTTTTAACTGAGAATATAACTTTCCGTTTTTGTTGATAATTTACCTTTTTGTTGAAAATTCATCTTTTTGGTAGAAAATTAATTTTCCTGGTTGAAAATTCATTTTATCAGTTTTAAAAGTGATCTCTTGATAGAAATTTCATAATTTTTTTTTTAAATATCAAATTTTTGTTAAGAATTTATTTTTTCAGGTTGAAAATTTCATTGTTTGGTTGAAAATTTAAATATTTGATTGAAAATTTAATTAATTTTGGTTTGAGTATAATATTTTTTGATTAAAAATTCGACCGTTTGGTTGAAAATTCATCTTTGTAGGTTGAAAATTAGGTAATTTAAAAAAAACTGTTTTGTTGAAAATTTGTCTTTAGTTTGAAATAATTATTTTTTTTTTGTAGAAAATTAACTTTTTGTTTAAGTTTTTATATTTTTATTGAAAATTCAACTAAAATCTTTCTTGGTTGAGAATTCGTCTTTTTTCTTAAAAAATCATGTATTTCAGTAGAAATTTCATCTTTTTTTGGTTACAATATAAAATTGTTTACAATTCGTCTTTTTGGCTTGAAAATTTAACTTTTTAGTTTAAAAAAAAAAACTGTTATATCAAAAAAAAATTTTGTTTTGAAATAATTCATTTATTTTGTTAGAAAATTAACTTTTTTTGAAGTTTACATATTTTTTAATGAAAATTCAACTTGTATCTTTCTTGGTTAAAAATTAGTCTGTTTGTTTAAAAAAATCATTTATTTTGGTAAAAATTTATGAATAAAATATTACTTTAAAAATTTAAATATTTGGTTGAAAATGAAATTGATTTTGGTTTGAGTTTAATTTTTTTTATACATTGGAAATATCAGGTGCTTTTCCATTAAGCTACTAGAGAGATCGAGAGAAGAAACTTTTTTCAGAATATACACGCATTATTTTGCTAGGTGGTACAAATCAAATTTTGCAATAAATCTGTATTTTCATCAGAGAATAACAGAAAATTTTTAACGTCTTTTCAGACTAGATGGAGTTATGAATTAAAAATTATTGTTATTTAATTTTTTTCTGAAAAAAGATCTTCTTTCGCTCCGCTGGGAATCAAACCACAGAAATTCCGATTGCCGGTCGGGTGCTTTTCCCATTAAGCAAACAAAAAATTTTTTTAATTAAAAATAATTTTTAATTCATAAGTCCATCTAGTCTGAAAAGACGTTAAAAATTTTCTGTTATTCTCTGATGATAATACTGATTCCTTGAAAAATTTGATTTGTACCACCTAGCCAAATAATGCGTTTTTTCTGAAAAAAAGTTTCTTCTCTCGATCTCTCTAGTAGCTTAATGAGAATAGCACCCAACCGGCAATCGGAAGTTCTGTGGTTCGATTCCCAGCGAAACGAAAGGAGATCTTTTTTTAGAAAAAAATTATTTGAAAATAATTTTTAATTCATAACTCCGTCTAGTCTGAAAAGACGTTAAAATTTTTCTGTTATTCTCTGATGATAATACAGATTCCTTGAAAAATTTTATTTGTACCACCTAGCAAAATAATGCGTGTATTTTCTGAAAAAAGTTTCTTCTCTCGATCTCTCTAGTAGCTTAATGGGAAAAGCACCCGACGGGCAATCGGAAGTTCCGTGGTTCGATTCCCAGCGGAGTGAAAGGAGATTTTTTTCAGAAAAAAATTAATTACAAATAATTTTCAATTCATAAATCCATCTAGTCTGAAAGGACGTTAAAAATGTTCTGTTATTCTCTGATGATAATACAGATTCCTTGAGAAATATTTTTCCCCTTTTTCGTGAAAAATGACCCTATTTCCAATTCAATGAGCTTTATTGATTGGCATACAAATATAATTTAGGAGAACAAATTACTAAATTAATCAAGCTATGCGTGGCACAAATTATTTTCTCGTTTAAGGAATGGAAAATTAGAAAGGTTCCTAAACGAGAAAGGCTATAAGCATACCTTCAATAAAAGGGGAAGGCTAATTGAGTCAGGGGTTCTCATTTTTTCGATTCGATTTTTCAAAAATAATTAAAAATTTGTTTAATTAAATTTATTAATAATTTATTTATTAATTTGTTTTTCCTACAAAAATAATTTTTTAACATTTCCACCTTTGAGGGGGTCAAAATTAAAATAATTTAGTATTAAAAATAGTTTTAAATGCTTTCAACAGTCCAAATTTGAAGCTTCAAACTAATTTTTTTTTTAACTATTTAGTTAAAAAATTAGTTTTGTTTAAAAAAACTGATTTATAAAAAATTCTACTTTTTAGCTTGATAATTCCACAATTTGGTTGACAAGTTAACTATTTAGTTGAAAAATAACTTTTTGTTGAAAATTGAACAGCTTTGTAAAAAATTCACTAATTTTGTTAAAAAGTTGTCCCTTTTGTTTGAAAATTCAACTTTTCTGTTAAAAATTTATATTTTTCCGTTAAAAATTCAACTGTTTTGTAGAAAATTCGTCATTTGGCTTGGAAATTAATTGTTTAAAATTAATTGAAAATTATTTTGTTTAAAATTAAATTGTTTTGTTGAAATTTCAAAACTTGGTTAAAAATTAACTTTTTGTTGAAAATTAAACTATGTGCTTGAAAATTAATTTTTTTATTTGAAAATTCATCTCTTTTAGTAGAAATTTTATCTTTTTTTATATTGTTCGTTGAGAATTCATATTTTTATTTAAATTCTACTGTTTTTTTATTATTTAAAATTACAAACTTTTCTTGGTTAAATTTAAACTTTTGTATTTTTCTTTAACAATTAATCTTACATAAAAACTCAGCTATTTTGTTGAACATTTAATTATTTTGTTGAAAATTCAACTATTTAGTTGAAAATTAATATTCTGGTTTGAAAATTAATCTCTTTTGGTAGAGATTTTATCTTTTTTTTAAATTGTTCGTTGAGAATTAATCTCAGTTGAAAATTCAATTATTTTGTTGAAAATTTAATTACTTTGTGAAAAATTTAACTATTTTTTTTAAAAATTAATTATTTTTTTGGGAATTTAAATGTTTTGTTGTCAATTCAACTATTTTGTAGAAAATATTTAATTCTGGCTTGAAAATTCCACAATTTGGTTTACAGTATAACTATTTGGTTTACAGTATATCTATTTGGTTAAAAATTAACTTTATATTGGAAATTCAACTGCTTTGTAGAAAATTCAACAATTTTATTAAAAAGTCTTTCTTTTTCTATAAAAATTAACCTGTTTTGGTGAAAATTTAAATTTTTCCGTCAAAAATTCAAGTGGTTCGTAGAAAATTCAACACTTTGGTAGAAAATTTAACTATTTGGTTAAAAATCGATTTTGGCTAAAAATTCTCATTTTTGTGTGAAAAATTCTCATTTTTAGGTGAAAAATTCAATTGTGTTCTAAAGAATTCGTTTTTTTTGGTTTAAAAATTCAACAATTTGGTTGAACTTTGTTTTCTTTCTTGACTGAAAAATCTTTCCTGGTTGAAAATTCAACCCTTTTGTTGAACGTTTAATTTTTTTTTTAATTAAACTATTTTATTAAAATTTAATTATTTTGTTTAAAATTCAACTGTTTTCTTGGAAATTCGTCTTTTTGGATAAAAAATTCCTTCTTTTGGATTGAAAATTCAACTGTTATCTAAAAAATTCGCCTTTTTGATAAAAATTTAATTATTTTGTTAAAAATTCAACTATTTTTTTAAAAAGTCAGCTTTTTGTTCGAAAATTCAACCGATTTGTTGAAAATTCCAGTTTTTGGATTGAAAATTCCTCTTTTTAGTAAAAAAGTTGTTGGTTGAAAATTCAACCGTCTTCTGAAAAAATCTTTTTTCTGGCTTAGAGATTTAACTGCTTGGTTTTAATTGGAACTAAAATTGCAACTAAAATTAATTTTTTTGGTTGATGACGATTCGTCATTTTTGGAAGAAACTTAATCTTCATGGTTGAAAATTTAATTATTTTGTTGAGAATAATTCAACTACTTCTTTAAAAAAAGTCATTTTTTTTGTTCGAGAATTCAACTGATTTCTTGAAAATTCGTCTTTTCGGCTTAAAAATTAATCTTTTTTGGATTGAAAATTCATCTTTTTTTGTAAAAAAAGTTCTTGGTTGAAAATTCAACCTCTTTAAAAAAAAATATCTTTCTGCCTCGAAAATGTAACTATTTTTTTTTAAATACAATTCTTTGGTCTAAAATTAATTTTTTTGTTTGCTAAAAATTCGTCTTGGCAGAAAATTCAATTTTTTTTTGAAAATTCGTCATTTTTGGTAGAAAATTAATCTTCTTGTTTGAAAATTTATCTATTTGTTTGAAAATTCAAATATTTGTCTAAAAATTCATCTTCTTTACTTGAAAATTCATGTATTTTGTTGAAAATTCGTCTTTTTTGGTTGAAAATTAATCTTCTTGGTGGAAAATTTGTATTCTTGATTAAAAATTCTTTTTTTTGTTGTTGTTGAAGATTCATAATTTGAGTTAAAAATTCATATATCTTGTTGGAAATTAATTTTTTTGAATAGAATTTTACCTTTTCCATTTTTGGTTAAAAACTGATCTTTAGTAGAAAATTCATCTTTTCGGTTGAAATTTTGTTTTTGATTTAACTGTTTTTGATATAAAATAAAAACATTTATAGTTGGAATGTAAATTTGTTGAAAAGTCATTTTTTGTTGTTGAAGATTCATTATTTAAGTTAAAAATTAATTTTTTAAACTGCAATCTCAACATTTTTTATTTTATGTTGAAAATTTATTTTTTTTAGTTGAAAATTCGTCTTTTTTGGCAGAGAATTGGATCTTCTTGGTTGAAAATTCATCTTTTTCGTAAAAAATCATTTTTATTGTTGAATTAGACTGTTTTTTACTGAAAATAAAAATATTTTTGGTTGGAAAATAAGTTTGTTAAAAATTCGTTTTTGTTGTTGTTGAAGATTCAACATTTAAGTTGAAAATTAATTTTTCAAAAGGCTGTTTGCATTTATCAATTTTTGGTTAAAAACTGATCTTCTTTACTTGAAAATTCATGTCTTTTATTGAAAATTCCTCTTTTTCCGTAGAAAATTGGAAAATTCTTCTATTTTCTTGTTGAATTCGACTGTTTTTCATTAAAAATACAAATATTTTTGGTTGAAATATAATTTTGTTAGAAATTCATTTTTGTTGTTTTTGAAGATTCAAAATTCAAATTGAAAATTAATTTTCTAAACTGTAATTTTAACATTTCAGTTTTCGGTTGAAAATTGATCTTTATTTGAAAATTCATGTATTTTATCAGATATATCTCTCTTTTACAAGTATACTTTCTCTCTCTATTCGCGTCTCCCTTTTGTGCGGTGATTCGCAATTGCTCTAAAGAAGCCTCTTCGGTATCCCCACTGCTGCCACGCCGTCTGGCCCCACTACGACACACTGTTTTTTTGTTTGTTGAAGATTCATCATTTAAGTTGAAATGGTGGAAGTTTAATGAATGAAATATAAATTTTCGAGTATAAAAAATCGTAGAAATGTGAGTGAAAGATGCGTACGAGTGTTTTTGGCTAGAAAATTAAATCACTTGGTTGAAATGTAACTTGTTTGTTAAAAATTAATTTTTTTTTGGTTGAGAATATCCACTTGGACTCTTCGGGTTGAAAATTCAACTGCCTTCTAAAAAACTGGTCAACAACATTTTTTTGGTCCGTTTTTTATTAAAAATGAAAATATTTTTGATTGAAATATAATTTTGTTAAAAATTAATTTTTGTTTATGATTTATCATTTAAATTGAAAATTTAACTATTTTGTAGAAAATTTAAATTGTATTATGAAAAATAATTTTTTTTAATTGTAAATTAATTTCTTAAATGAAAATTCAACAATTTCGATAGAAATTTGTGTATTGGTTGGAAAATGGTCTTTTTTGGTAGAATTTTTTTTTTTGGCTTTTTGTAAGTGGAAGGTCCACAAACCATCTAAAAAAATGTGTGTAAAATTAATTTTAATTTTATCCCGAGTACTAAATTTTTTTTTTCTACACCCGTAAGTAATTGAACTAATGTAAAACGAAAGGGAAAAATGCAGGTCTTGGTCTTCCCACGTTTTTGAGAAGTCAACAAGTTTTTTTTTTCGGATGAAAATTTAATTATTTTGTTGAAAATTTTTAGAAAATGAATCTTCTTGGTTAGATACAAATTTGACTATTTTTTTTTAAATTCAACTATTTTGTTAAAATGTCAGATTTTTTGTTTGAAAATTCAACTGTTTTGTTGAAAATTCGTCTTTTTTGATTAAAAATTTCTCTTTTTTGGTGGAAAAGTTTTTGGTTGAAAATTCAACCGTCTTCTAAAATAATCTTCTTTCTGGCTTTCTGCTTGGACTAAAATTATTTTTTTTTTCAACGTTGAAAATTCGTCTTTTTGGTAGAAAATTAATCTTCTTGGCTGAAAATTCAATTATTTTGTTGAAAATTCAACTATTTCTTTAAAAAAGTCATTTTTTTCTTCGAGAATTCAACTCTGGTCTGAAATTAATTTTTTTGGTTAAAAAGATATCTCTCTGTCTCTCTCTTGAAAGTACACTTCGATATCCCCACTACTGCCATGCCGTGTGGCCCCACTACCACCACTGTTTTTTTTTAAGATTCATCATTTAAGTTGAAATGGTGGAAGTTTAATGAATGAAATATAAATTTCCAAGTATAAAAAATCGTAGAAATGTAAGTGAAAGATGAGTACGAGTTTTTTGGCTTGAAAATTCAACAATTTGGTAGAAAATTAAAATACTTGATTGAAATGTAACTTTTTTGTTGAAAATTAATTTTTTTTTGGTTGAGAATGTCCGCTTGGACTTTTTGTCTTCAAAATTCAACAATTTGTTTTAAAATCCAACAACAATTTTTTTTTCGTTTTTGATTAAAAAGGGTAATATTTATGGTTGAAATATAAATTTGTTAAAAATTAATTTTTGTTTAAGATTTATAATTTAAATTGAAAATTCATGTATTTTGTTAAAAATGAATTTCTTAAACTGCAGTTTTAACTGTTACGTTTTTGGTTGAAAATTTATCGTGTTTAGTTGAAAATTGATTTCGTGTTTAGTTGAAAATTCATGTATTTTGTTGAAAATTCATCTTTTTGGTTGAAAATTCTTTTTTGATTGAAAATGAAAATATTTTCAATTGAAATAGAAATTTATTAAAAATTCATTTTTGTTACTGTTGAAGATTCATAATTTAAATTAAAAATTAATTTTTTAAACGGCAGTTTGCATTTATCCATTTTTGTTTAAAAAGTGATCTTCTTTAGTTAAACATTAATTTTTTAAACTCTAATTTTAACATTTCAATTTTTGTTTGAAAATTTATCATCCTTAGATTAGTCTTTTTTGAAAAAAATAAATAAATGTTCTTGGTTGAAAATTCGTTTTTTTGGTTGAAAATTCTTTTTCTTTTGTTCAATTCAACTGATTTTGATTGAAAAAAAAATTACAATGGAAATATAAATTTATTAAAAATTCATTTTTGTTGCTGTTGAAGATTCATAATTTAACTTAAAATTTAATTTTTTAAACGGTGGTTTGCATTCATCCATTTTTTGTTAAAAATTGATTTTCTTTAGTTGAAAATTGATCTTCTTTATTTGAAAATTCATGTATTTTATCAGATATCTCTCTGTCTCTCTCTTACAAGTATACTATCTCTCTCTATTCGCGTCTCCCTTTTGTGCGGTTATTCGCAATTGCTCCAAAGAAGCCACTTCGATATCCCCACTACTGCCACGTCGTATGGCCCCACTACCACACACTGTTTTTTTTTCAAGATTCATCATTTCAGTTGAAATGGTGGAAGTTTAATGAATGAAATATAAATTTCCAAGTATAAAAAATCGTAGAAATGTGAGTGCAAGATGAGTACGAGTTTTTTGGCTTGAAAATTAATTTAACAATTTGGTAGAAAATTAAAATACTTGGTTGGAATGTAACTTTTTTGTTAGAAATGAATTTTTTTTTGGTTGAGAATGTCCGCTTGGACTTTTTGGCTTCAAAATTCAACAATTTGTTTCAAAATCTAACAACATTTTTTTTGTCCGTTTTTGATTCAAAATGAAAATATTTTTGGTTGAAATATAAATGGGTTCAAAAATTAATTTTTGTTGTTTAAGATTTATCATTTAAATTGAAAATTAATTTATTTTGTTAAAAATTAATTTCTTAAACTGCAGTTTTAACTGTTACGTTTTTGGTTGAAAATTTATCGTGTTTAGTTGAAAATTGATCGTGTTTAGTTGAAAATTAATGTATTTTGTTGAAAATTCATCTTTTTGGTTGAAAATTCTTTTTTGATTGAAAATTAAAATATTTTCAATTGAAATATAAATTTATTAAAAATTCATTTTTTTGTGTTTGAAGATTCTTAATTTAAGTTAAAAATTAATTTTTTAAACGGCAGTTTGCATTTATCCATTTTTGTTTAAAAAGTGATCTTCTTTAGTTGAAAATTAATTTTTTAAACTCTAATTTTAACATTTCAATTTTTGGTTAAAAATTAATCATCTTTAGTTGAAAATTCATGTATTTTGTTGGAAATTTGTCTTTTTTGAAAAAAATGAACCTTTTTGGTGGAAAATTCGGTTTTTTGTTAAAAATTCATTTTTTTAAATGTAGTTTTAACTGTTACGCTTTTGGTTGAAAAATCGTGTTTAGTTGGAAAATCGTGTTTAGTTGAAAATTCATGTATTTTGTTGAAAATTCATCTTTTTGGTTGAAAATTCTTTTTTTTTTAATTCAACTGCTTCTGACTGAAAATTAAAATATTTTCAATAGAAATATAAATGTATTAAAAATTCATTTTTGTTGCTGTTGAAGATTCATAATTTAAGTTAAAATTTAATTTTTTAAACGGTGGTTTGCATTCATCCATTTTTTGTTGAAAATTGATTTTCTTTAGTTGAAAATTGATCTTCTTTATTTGAAAATTCATGTATTTTATCAGATATCTCTCTGTCTCTCTCTTACAAGTATCTCTCACTATTCGCGTCTCCCTTTTGTGCGGTGATTCGCAATCGCTCCAAAGAATCCTCTTATATATCCCCACTACTGCCACGCCGTGTGGCCCCACTACCACCACTGTTTTTTTTTTAAGATTCATCATTTCAGTTGAAATGGTGGAAGTTTAATGAATGAAATATAAATTTCCAAGTATAAAAAATCGTAGAAATGTGAATGCAAGATGAGTACGAGTTTTTTGGCTTGAAAATTTAACAATTTGGTAGATAATTAAAATACTTGGTTGGAATGTAACTTTTTTGTTAGAAATGAATTTTTTTTTGGTTGAGAATGTCCGCTTGGAATTTTTGGCTTCAAAATTCAACAATTTGTTTCAAAATCCAACAACATTTTTTTTGTCCGTTTTTGATTCAAAATGAAAATATTTTTGGTTGAAATATAAATGTGTTCAAAAATTAATTTTTGCTGTTTAAGATTTATCATTTAAATTGAAAATTAATTTATTTTGTTAAAAATGAATTTCTTAAACTGCAGTTTTAACTGTTACGTTTTTGGTTGAAAATTTATCGTGTTTAGTTGAAAATTGATCGATTAAAAATTCATTTTTTTTGCTTTTGAAGATTCTTAATTTAAGTTAAAAATTAATTTTTTAAACGGCAGTTTGCATTTATCCATTTTTGTTTAAAAAGTGATCATCTTTAGTTGAAAATTCATGTATTTTGTTGGAAATTTGTCTTTTTTGAAAAAAAAAATAATCTTCTTGGTAGAAAATTCGTTTTTTTGGTTGAAAATTCTTTTTTTTTTCAATTGAACTGTTTTTGATAGAGAATAAAAATATTTATAGATGGAATATAAATTTGGTAAAAAGTCATTTTTTGTTGTTGAAGATTCATAATTTAAGTTAAAAATTAATTTTTTAAACGGCGGTTTTCATTTATACATTTTTGATTGAAATTCGATCTTCTTTAGTTGAAAATTCATGTATTTTGTTGAAAATTCGTCTTTTTTGGTAGAAAAATAATCTTTTTGATTGAAAATTCTTTTTTGTCGTTGTTGAAGATTCATCATTTAAGTTGAAAATTAATGTATTTTGTTGTAAATTAATTTATATTTTTGGTTAAAAATTCATGTATTTTGATTGAAAATTCTTTTTTTTTTGTTGAATTCGAATGTTTTCTATATAAAAGTCGTCTTTTTGTCTTGAAAATTCAAATATTTTGTAGAAAATTCGTTTTTCTGATTTGAAATTTAATTTTTTTTAAATTAAAATTCAAATAGTCCATTTTTTGATAAAAATTATGTTTTCAGTTTACAAATTTAACTATTTGGTTGAAAATTTACTTTTTTGTTGAAATTTCGTATTTATGGGTTGAAAATTCAACTGTTTTATATAGAAAATTTGTATTTTTTCTTGAAAATTCAATTGTTTTGTAGAAAATTTGTTTTACTAAATTGAAGGTTCAACAATTTGGTAGAAAATTTAACTATTTGGTAGAAAATTCAAGTGTTTTGCAAATAATTTGTTTTTCTGAATTAAAAATGAATTTTTGTTAATGGAAATTTAAAAATTCCATTTTTGACAAAACTTGATCTTTTTAGTTTAAATATTTAACTATTTGGTTAAAATGTATGTATTTTGTTAAAAATTGTTGTTTTTTTGGTAGAAAATTCTTTTTTTTTTGGGTTGCATTAAACTGTTTTTCATTGAAAATCAAAATATTTTTTGTTGAAATATAAATTACTTGAAAATTGTTTTTTGTTGTTGAAGATTCATCATTTAAGGTGAAAATTAATATATTTTGTTGTAAATTAATTTTTTAAACTGTACTTTTCACAGTTATATTTTTTTTTCGAAAATTCATGTATTTTTATTAAAAGTTCTTTTTTTCTTTTAATTCGACTATTTTCTATAGAAAATTCGTCTTTTTGTCTTTAAAATTCAACTATTTTGTAGAAAATTTAAATTTTGTCATAGAAAATAATTTTTTAAAATTGTAAATAAATGTTTAAATGAAAATTTAACAATTTCGATAGAAATGTGTGTATTTGGTTGGAAAATGGTCTTTTCTGGTAGAAAATTTATCTATTTGGTTAAAAAATTGAACTATTTGTTTAAAAATTCATTTATTTTCTTGGGCAAATTTTTTTTGGCTTTTTGTAAGTTGGAGGGTCCACAAACCATCTAAAAAAACTGTGTTCAAAATTAATTTTAATTTAATCCCGAGTTCTAAATTTTTTTTCTACACCCGTAAGTATTTGAACTAATGTAAAACGAAAGGGAAAAATGCAGGCCTTGTCTTCCAACTTTATTGAACTGTCTTGCTATTTTTTCATTTTTTTTGCTTGGAAAGTCAACTGTTTTGTTGAAAATTCGTCTTTTTGTATTGAAAATTGATCTTTTTTGATAGAAAAGTTTTTGGTTGAAAATTCAACCGTCTTCTAAAAAAATCTTCTTTCTGGCTTGCAGATTCAACTATTTGGTTATAAATGCAACTGTTTGTTCTAAAATTCATTGCTTTTTGAAAATTCGTCATTTTTGGTAGAAAATTAATCATCTTGAAAATTCAACTATTTTGTTTGAAGATTGAACTGCTTTGTTGAAAATTCGTCTTTTTGGATTGAAAATTCCTCTTTTTTGGTAGAAAAGTTTTTCATTGAAAATTCAATCTTCTTTTGAAAAAATCTTCTTCCTGACTCTCTGTTTCGACTAATTTTTTTATGTTGAAAATTCGTCTTTTTGGATTGAAAATTAAACATCTTGGTTGAAAATTTAATTATTTTGTTGAAAATTCGTCTTTTTGGATTGAAAATTAATCGTCTTGGTTGAAAATTTAATTATTTTGTTGAAAATTCGTCTTTTTGGATTGAAAATTCATCTTTTTTGGATTGAAAATTCATCTTTTTTGGTAGAAAAAAATTCAACTGTCTTCTAAAAAATCTTCTTTCTGGCTTGAAGATTCAACTATTTGGTTGTTAATGCAACTGTTTGGTCTAAATTTAATTTTTTTTTGTTTCTTGAAAATTCGTCATTTTTGGTAGAAAATTAATCTTCTTGGCTGAAAATTTAAATATTTTGTCGAAAATTTTACCATTTTGTTAAAAAATCAGCTTTTTTTGAAAATTCAACTGCTTTGTTGAACATTCGTCTTTTTGGATTGAAAAATTCTCTTTTTTGTAAAAAAGTTGTTAGTTTTTGGTTGTTAAAAATTCGTCTTCTTGGTAAAAAATTCAGTTTTTTGTTGTTGAAAATTCGTCATTTTTGGTAGAGAATTAATCTTCTTGGTTGTAAATTTAAATTCATCTTCTTTAGTTGAAAATTCATGTATTTTGTTGAAAATTCGTCTTTTTTGGTTGAAAATTAATCTTCTTGGTTGAAAATTCGTCTTTTTGATTTAAAATTCTTTTTTTCTTGTTGCTGAAGATTCATCATTTAAGGTGAAAATCCAATGTATTTTGTTGAAAATTAATTTTATAAACTGTAATTTTAACATTTTAATTTTTGGTTGAAAATTGATCTTTAGTTGAAAATTCATGTATTTTGTTAAAAATTAATTTTTTGAACTGTAGTCTTAACTGTTACGTTTTCGGTTGAAATTTGATCTTCTTTAGTTGATAATTCATGTATTTTGTTGAAAATTCGTCTTTTTTGGTAGAAAATTAATGTTTTTGTTGAAAATTCTTTTTTGTTGTTGTTGAAGATTCATCATTTAAATTGAAAATTAACATATTTTGTTGTAAATTAATTTTCTAAACTGTAATTTTAACAGTTATATTTTTAGTTAAAAATTCATGTATTTTGATTGAAAATTCTTTCTTTTTTTTTTAATTCGACTGTTTTCTATAGAAAATTCGTCTTTTTTTGTCTTAAATATTCAACTATTTTGTAGAAAATTTAAATTGTGTTATAGAAAATAATTTTTTTAAATTGTAAATTAATTTTTTAAGTGAAAATTTAACAATTTCGATAGAAATTTGTGCATTTGGTTGGAAAATGGTCTTTTTTGGTAGAAAATTAATTTTCTTGCTTGAAAATTTAATTATTTCGTTGAAAATTCAACTATTTCTTTAAAAAAGTATTTTTTTTACGAGAATTCAACTCTGGTCTAAAATTAATTTTTTGTTGTTAAAAATTCGTCTTCTTGGTGGACAATTTAATTTTTTTTGTTGAAAATTCATCATTTTTGGCAGAAAAATAATCTTCTTGGTCGGATATTTATCTATTTGTTTGAAAATTCAAATATTTGTCTAAAAATTCATCTTCTTTACTTGAAAATTCATGCATTTTGTTGAAAATTCGTCTTTTTTGGTTAAAAATTGATCTTCTTCGTTGAAAATTCATCTTTTTGATTTAAAATTCTTTTTTTGTTGTTGAGGATTCATCACTTAAGGTGAAAATCCATGTACTTTGTTGAAAATTAATTTTTTAAACTGTAATTTTAACATTTTAATTTTTGGTTGAAAATTGATCTTCTTTCGTTGAAAATTCATGTATTTTGTTAAAAATTAATTTTTTAAACTGTGACGTTTTTGGTTGAAAATTTATCGTGTTTAGTTGAAAATTTATGTATTTTGTTGAAAATTCGTCTTTTTGTAGAAAATAAATCTTCTTGGTTGAAAATTCATCTTTTTTATGGAAAATTCTTTTTTTTTGTTATTGAAGATTATCATTTAAGTTGAAAAATTCATGCATTTTTTGGGAATTAATTTTTTAAACTGTATTTTTGACATTTTTTATTTAAGGTTGAAATATTATTTTCTTTAGTTGAAAATTCATCTTTTTTGTAAAAAATTCTATTTTTTCGTTGAATTCGACTGTTTTTTATTAAAAATAAAAATATTTTTGGTTGGAATATAATTTTGTTAGAAATTCATTTTTGTTGTTGTTGAAGATTCAACATTCAAATTGAAAATTAATTTTTTAAACTGTAATTTTAACATTTCAGTTTTCGGTTAAAAATTGATCTTTATTTGAAAATTCATGTATTTTAACAGATATATCTCTGTCTCTCTTTTACAAGTATACTTTCTCTCTCTATTCGCGATTCCCTTTTGTGCGGTGATTCGCAATTGCTCTAAAGAAGCCTCTTCGATATCCCCACTATTGCCACGCCGTGTGGCCCCACTGTCACATACTGTTTTTTTTTTTGTTTTTTTTTTAAGATTCATCATTTAAGTTGAAATGGTGGAAGTTTAATGAATGAAATATAAATGTTCGAGTATAAAAAGTCGTAGAAATGTGAGTGAAAAATGCGTACGAGTTTTTTGGCTTGAAAATTCAACAATTTGGTAGAAAATTAAAGCACTTGGTATTTTTGTTTTGTTTAAAATCAATTTTAATTTAATCCCGAGTTCTAAATTTTTTTTCTACACCCGTAAGTAATTGAACTAATGTAAAACGAAAAGGAAAAATGCAGGTCTTGTCTTCCCATTTTTTTTTTTTTTTTTTTTTTTTTTTTTTCTCCCGTCTGGTTGTCGATGTGATTACTTACACCTGAACAAGCTGCGCCATGGAATCAGCGTATTTGTACCTTAGAGTCTCAGAGGATACACTATTCGAGTGTAATTTAATCTCGCGCTTATTTAATCCCAAGTTTCCACGCTCGTCGGTTTACATGCCGTGCCTAGTAAATATAGTCGTTCCACTTGGCAATCGTATCTAAAAGTACGTTCTCAAACGAAAGGAAATGATAAAAAAAAATTCTCAAAGGATGAGACATTCCGCTCCCATTGGGCTTCCGGTTTCCTTTTATATTAATTTTATCAACTTTAAAGAGCTTTCAATAAAAAAAAGTTAATTTTCTACCAAAAAACGACCATTTCCCAACCAAATACACAAATTTCTATCGAAATTGTTAAATTTTCATTAAAAAAAATTAATTTACAATTTTAAACAATTATTTTTTATACTGCAATTTAAATTTTCTACAAAATACTTGAATTTTCAAGACAAAAAGACGAATTTTCTATAGAAAAGAAGATGAATTTTCAACTCAAATGATGAATCTTCAACAAAAACAACAAAAAAACAGTGTGTGGCAGTGGGGCCACACGGCATGGCAGTAGTGGGGATATAGAAGAGGAGTCTTCAGAGCAATTGCGAATCACCACCCAAAAGGGAGACGCAAGAGAAAGCATACTTGTAAGAGAGAGAGAGAGAGAGAGACAGTTAAAATTACAGTTCAAAAAATGAATTTTCAATTTAAATGTTGAATCTTCAACAACAACAATGATGAATTTTTAACAAAATTATATTTCAACCAAAAATATTTTCATTTTCAATAAAAAACAGTCGAATTCGACAAGAAAGTAAAAGGATTTTCAAACAAAAAGATGAATTTTCAACCAAGAAGATTAATTTTCGACAAAAAAAGAGGAATTTTCAATAACATAAATGAATTTTCAACTAAAGAAGATCAGTTTTTAACCAAAAATGGATAAATGCAAACCGCCTTTTGAAAAATTAATTTTCAACTTGAATGTTCAATCTTCAACAACAACAAAAAAGAATTTTAAACAAACTCATTTTGCAACCAAAAATATTTTCATTTTCAGGCAAAAACAGTCGAATTACAAAAAAAGAATTTTCAACAAAAAAGATGAATTTTCAACCAAGAAGATCAATTCTCTGCAAAAAAAGACGAATTTTCCACTAAAGAACATCAATTTTCAACGAAAAACGTAAAAGTTAAATCTACAGTTTGAAAAATTAATTTTTAATAAAATATATGAATTTTCAACTAAAGAAGATAAATTTTTAACCAAAAATGTATAAATGAAAACCACCGTTTGAAAAATTAATTTATAACTTAAATTATGAATCTTAAACAGCAAAAAAATGAATTTTTAATTAATTTATATTTCAATTGCAAATATTTTCATTTGCAATCAAAATCAGTTGAATTCAACAAAAAAAGAATTTTCAACCAAAAAGATTACTTTTCTACAAAAGAAGATGAATTTTCAACTTAAATTATGAATCTTCAACAAAAACAACAAAAAACAGTGTGTGACAGTGGGGCCACACGGCGTGCCGGTAGTGGGGATATCGAAGAGGAGTCTTTAGAGCAACTGCGAAACACCCAATTTAAATGTTGAATCTTCAACAACAACAAAAATGAATTTTTAACAAAAAGATGAATTTGCAACCAAGAAGATTAATTTTCAACCAAAAAAAGACGAATTTTCAATAAAATACATGAATTTTCAACTTGAATGGAAAAGTTGATACTACAGTTTAAAAAATCAATGTTTAACAAAAGAATGCATTTTCAGCTTAAATTATGAATCTTAAACAACAAAAAATGAATTTTTAACAAATTTATATTTCAACCAAAAATATTTTCATTTTTCAATAAAAAACAGTTGAATTCAACAAAAAAAAATAATTTTCTACCAAAAAAAAAAGACAACAATTTTTAACAAAATGGATACATTTTTGACTAAATAGTTAAATATTTAAACTAAAAAGATCAATTTTTATCCAAAAGTGGAATATTGAAATTTTTATTTAAAAATGTAGGTTCATAAAAAACGAATCTTCAACAAAATAGTTAAATTTTCAAGGGAAAAAATTAATTTTCAACTAAAATGGTGAATCTTCAACTAAAAAATTCAATTATTAATAAAGTTGTTCAATTTTCGACATGACAGTTAAATTTTCTACAAAATTTTTCATTTTGCTACCATATTATTACATTTTTCAGCCGAAAATGCAAATTTTCTACCAAATAGTTGAATTTTTAACCCAAAAAGATGAGCTTTCAATAATTTAATTTTCATAAAAACTTCAACAACAGAAAAATACTTAAATTTCTAACCAAATAATTTAATTTTCAAAGAAAAAGATTAATTTTCAGCTAAAAAGACGAATTTTCAATAAATTACATAAATTTTCAATAAAATAGTTAAATTTTTTAACTGAAAAGATCAATTTTTGACGAAAAATTATTTTTCTACGATAGAGTTAAATTTTCTATAAAATATTTGAATTTTCAAGACGAAAAGACGAATTTTCTATACAAAATAGTTTAATAATTAACCCAAAAATAAGAGCTTTCAATAAAAAAGTTAATTCTCTACCGAAATTTCCAACGAAAAATTTTTGACCAATAAGAAATTTTTTCTACAATAAAGTTGAATTTAAAAAAAAATAGTTGAATTTTCAAGACAAAAAGACGAATTTTCTATACAAAATAGTTTAATAATTAACCCAAAAATAAGAGCTTTCAATAAAAAAGTTAATTCTCTACCGAAATTTCC
>CAKNYM010046648.1:40021-66027 GCA_932195095.1 Andricus curvator
ATAAAAAAGTTAATTCTCTACCGAAATTTCCAACCAAAAATTGTTGACCAATAATAAATTTTTTCTACAATAGAGTTGAATTTTCAAGACAAAAGAGGAATTTTCTATACAAAATTGTTCAATTATTAACCCAAAAATAAGAGCTTTCAATAAAGAAGTTAATTCTCTACCGAAATTTCCAACCAAAAATTGTTGACCAATAATAAACTTTTTCTACAATAGAGTTGAATTTTCAAGACAAAAAGAGGAATTTTCTATACAAAATTGTTCAATTATTAACCCCAAAATAAGAGCTTTCAATAAAAAAGTTAATTCTCTACCGAAATTTCCAACCAAAAATTTTTGACCAATAATACATTTTTTCTACAATAGAGTTGAATTTTCTACAAAATAGTTGAATTTTCAAGGCAAAAAGAGGAATTTTCTATACAAAATAGTTTAATTATTAACCCTAAAATATGAGCTTTCAATAAAAAAAGTTAATTTTCTAAAAAAAAAAAAATCAACAAAAGACATAAATTTTTAAACAAATAGTTACATTTTTAACCAAGAAGATTAATTTTCTACCAAAAGAGACGAATTTTCAACAAATTACATACATTTTTAACCAAATACATAAATTTTTAACCAAATATTAAAAATTTTAAACTAATAAAATTAATTTTTGCCGAAAAGGGAATAGATAAATTTTCGTTTATAAAAATTAATTTTTAATTTGGAAAAACGAATTTTCTACACACATTGCTGACCAAATAGTTGAATTTTTAAACTAAAAAGGCCAATTTTTATCAAAATATGGAATATTTGAATTTTCACAAAAAAAATTAATTTGTAATTCAGAAAAACGAATTTTCTGCAAATTTTCATCTTTTTGGTTGAACATTTAATAATTAATAAATAAAATCAATTGTTTAAACAATTATTTCTGTTAAATTTAATTGACTACTGCCTTGATCTAACTGAAAAGTTGAAACAAAATTTTTAAATTCGGAAAAAACCGCGACTTTCTAACTCTATTATAAGAGAAAATTGCTAAAAACAATAATAAATTGTTTAAACATTCTATGTAAACTGTCAATCATCAGTAGAAAGTAGCATGAAAGTAGTATGAATAATTTCTCTTGGATTTGGACGCATGACGCAACCTGATGCAACTAACGCGCTGAGAGTGCGGCCCTCGAGCCCTCGAGTCACGCTTGATTGAACCACCTCTCTTTCAGTCCCGCGGCTCCTCTCATCACGAAACCGCACAGGCCATAATTTCTAGGAATATCGTAAACCGGGGGTTCTTATATCGGGAGTTGAGTCTATTTATAAAAGAACAACTATCTCGTAATAAGATTAAATTATAATATATTTTTCACCCGGAAAAATTGATCTTAAATGTCATAAAAAAAAAATTCAATCTAAATTGTGTCATTGGCGCATCGCTAATTGTCCTCGAAGAATAATAAACAGAGACTAACTAATTTGTGGCCGCCAACCGTGGCCCCATTTTATTCGCTAATTCCGGGCAATAAATCGGCCTTTCCGGTCCAGCGTGCCTTGTCTCCAACTCGTTTTGTGCGTTAATTCCGAAATGAGGACGACCTCCCGCTCATTCTCGTGTGTCGCGGTTTGCTTCACTCTCATTATGTACCCTCCATCATTAAATGCCTCAGGATTTAATTACATTTGCGCGGACGCGTGCCCTTGAGATGGAAAACATTATTCTGATTATATCCGACAAGGATGTTTATCGCAAAAGTGACACAATTAAGCTTTCCAGAGCGGAAAAAACGAAGGTTTCTATTAGAAGCAATTTTTGGTTCCAAGGGAACCCAAAATGATAAGTGGTTTCCAAAGGAACCCAAAATGATAAGTGGTTTCCAAAGGAACCCAAATAATAAGTGGTTTCCAAAGGAACCCAAAATAATAAGTGGTTTCCAAAGGAACCCAAAATTATGAAAGGTTTCCAAAGGAACCCAAAATGTGAGTGATTTCTAAAAGAACACAAAATTATGAGTGGTTTCTAAAGGAACCCAAAATGATAAGTAGTTTCCAAAGAAACCCAAAATTATAAGTGGTTTCCAAAGGAGCCCAACATCATAAGCTGTTTCCAAAGGAACCCAAAATGATGAGTGGTTCCCAAAGGGACCCAAAATGATAAATGATTTCCAAAGGAACCCAAAATGTGAGTGATTTCTAAAAGAACCCAATATGATGAGTGGTTTCTGAAGGAACCCAAAATGATAAGTAGTTTCCAAAGGAACACAAAATAATAAGTGGTTTCCAAAGGAACCCAAAATTATGAAAGGTTTCCAAAGGAACCCAAAATGTGAGTGATTTCTAAAAGAACCCAAAATGATAAGTAGTTTCCAAGGGAACCCAAAATAATAAGTGGTTTCCAAAGGATCCCAAAATGATCAGTGGTTTCCAAAGGAACCCAAATTGATGAGTGGTTTCCAAAGGAACCCAAAGTATCGGTTCAAACGGTTCTAATAGAGCTTTTTTGTCACTTTTTGTCACGTTTGTTAATATAAACGAACTAAAAAGAAAATCTCAAAAAGGGTTCCTTTAGAGCCAAGGTTCCAAAGGATGCCAACTTTTACTTGAGCCGGAACATTACTGAACCCCCGGTTTTTTCTATGCAGAGCAGAAAATAAATGATGAAACCTAAATGATAAATCTTCAAAAAACAATAAAATGAATATTTAACAAATTTATATTCCAACTAAAAATATTTTCATTTTCTATAAAAACAGTTGAATTCAACAAAAAAAAAGAATTTTCAACCAAAAAGATCAATTTTTAAAACAAAAATGGAAAAATTAAAACAACCTTTTAACAAATTAATTTACAATTTAAATGATGAATCCTCAACAACAACAAAAATGAATTTTTAACAAATTTATATTCCAACTAAAAATATTTTCATTTTTTATCCAAAGCAGCTGAATTAAAAAAAAAAACTGAATTTTTAACCAAAAATATGAATTTTAAAGATTTGAACCAAGAAGATTAATTTTCTATTAAAAAAGACTAATTTTCAACAAAATACATGAATTTGAACTAAATAATATTAATTTTTAACCAAAAATGGATAAATGAAAACCACCGTTTAAAAAATTAATTTTCAACTTAAATAATGAATCTTTAACAATAAAAATTAATTTTTAACAAATTTATATTTCAACCAAAAATATTTTCATTTTCAATCTAAAACAGCTGAATACAAAAAAAAATGTTAACCAAAAAGATGAATTTTCCATCAAGTTGATAAATCATCCAAAATATTATAATTTTAGAACGAAAATAGTCGAATTTAACCAAGAGAGGCGAATTTTCACAACAGAAAAAAAAAATTTCATTCCAAGTTTGAATTTTCAAATCAAAAAGACAAGTTTCATCAAATTAATTGAATTTTTAACAACAACAAATGAATTTTCAAAACAATAGTAGAATTTTCTAAGCAAAAAAAAAAATTTAACAAACAGTCGAATTTTTAACCAAAAAGGATGACTTTTTCAGAAAACGTCTTGATTGAAAGTTTAACTTATTTTTTAAAAATGATTTTTTTTTTATGATTCATGATTTTATTTCAAAATTCATCTAGTCGGTTGAAAACTTAACTATTTTTTGGAAAATCCATTTTTTTAGTTAAATATCATTTTTTCAACTGAGAATTTAATTATTGCATTTTCGGTTGAAAATTGATCTTTTTAAGTTGCAAATTCAACTATTTTTTTGAAAATTCAAAGTTTCTTAAAAATTTTTCTATTTGTCCTAAAAAGTTGTAAATCTTTCAGAATTAGGAGTCGGAACTAGGTGAATATTTCTTATTTAAATTTTTAAAGAAAAGAATTTATGTACAGTGCAATTTTGAGAATTAAAAAAAAAATTTAATCACAAAAATAAGAATGGAAACTTTATTTAAAGTGATTGGGACCACAAAATTGGGACTCTGATCAATTTTACACAAAAATTTATAGTTTCAATTAATTTAATGAAAACCAAGTCAAATGTTTGTCGTTTGCGAACCTCTTTCCTGAGAATTTATTTTTTTATTTAATTTTTTTTTAAAGACTAATTTGATTACATTTTGGTTCCAAGGGAACCCAAAATTATAAGTGGTTTCCAAAGGAACCCAAAATGATAAGTGGTTTCGAAAGGAACCCAAAATGATAAGTGGTTTCCAAAGGAACCCAAAATAATAAGTGGTTTCCAAAGGAACCCAAAATGATGAGTAGTTTCCAAAGGAACCCAAAGTATCGATTCAAACGGTTCTAATAGAATCTTTAATTTATATTATTTAAGAAAAAATTTTAATTTTTAAATAAATTTTTTTCAATCCTTTTTGCAATAAAAATTGATCTTTTTTAGTTAAAAATGCACTTTTTGTAGAGATAAGATGAACGGTTTCCGGGAGAAAATGTATAATTTAATGTGAAAGCGTACGACATTTTTATTTGGACTTGGTCGCACTGCGTCGATGAGTTCAACTTTTACAATTTTCCTCGAGAGAAAGGCCACGAAGATTCGATGAGATTTATTTTTCTCGGTCAGGGGAATGGCCATTCTGAAAAATACATTATGGAATTCCCGAGATACTTCGAAAGTGGCACTTTTCAGAGAAAAGTTAGAACGTTTTTCCGTTAGAAAAAAAAACTAATGTTCCATTACCGATTCAGGTCAAACACGTACGCATCTTTCACTCACATTTCTACGATTGTTTATACTCGAAAATTTATATTTCATTCATTAAACGTCCACCATTTCAACTTGAATGATGAATCTTCAGAAAAAAAACAAAAAAAACAGTGGTGGTAGTGGGGTCACGACGTGGCAGTAGTGGGGATAATGAAGAAGAGTCTTTGGAGCGATTGCGAAAAACCGCACAAAAGGGAGACGCGAATAGAGAGAGAAAGTATACTTGTTTTAATTTGAATGTTGAATCTTCAACAACAACAAAAATGAATTTTTAACAAAATTATATTTCAACAAAAAATATTTTTATTTTAAATAAAAAACAGTCGAATTTAACAAGAAAATAACAGAATTTTCAAACAAAAAGATGAATTTTCAACCAAGAAGATCAATTCTCTGCCAAAAAAGAAGAATTTTCAACTAAAGAACATCAATTTTCAACCAAAAATAGAAATCTTAAAACTACAGTTTAAAAAATTAATTCCCAAAATATTCATGAATTTTCAACTTAAATGATGATCTTCAATAACAAAAAAAAAATTTCCATGAAAAAAGATGAATTTTCAACTAAATTTTCAACCAGAAACATAAAAGTTAAAACTACAGTTTAAAAAATTAATTTTTAACAAAATACTTGAATTTTCAGATAAAGAAGATAAATTTTTAACCGGAAATGTATAAATGAAAACCGCCATTTAAAAAATTAATTTTTAACTGAAATGATGAATCTTCAACAACAACGAATTTTTAATAAATTTATATTTCAATTGAAAATATTTTAATTTTCTTTAAAAAACAGTTCAATTAAAAAAAAAAGAATTTTCAACCAAAAAGATGAATTTTGAACCAAAAAAGATCAAATTTCATCCACAAATGGAAAAGTTAAAACTCCAATTTAAAAAATTAATTTTTAAAAAGATAATTTAATTTAATTAATTTAATTATTTTAATTTATTTTTAAAATATTTTAATTTTCAATCAAAATCAGCTGAATTCAACAAAATAAAGAATTTTCAATCAAAAAGACGAATTTTCAACCTGAAGATTCATTTTTTTTAAAGGCGAATTTTCAACAAAATACACGAATTTTCAACTAAAGAAGATCAATTTTCAACCAAAAATTGAAATGTTAATATTATAGTTTAAAAAATTAATTTTCAACAAAATTCATGAATTTTCAACTAAAGAAGATCAGTTTTTAACCGAAAATGGATCAATGCAAACCACAGATTAAAAAATTAATTTTTAACTCAAATTATGAATCTTCAACAAAAACTAAAATGATTTTTTAATAAATTTATGTTTCCATTTTTGTATTTTTTACATTTTTTTCAAAAAAGGCGAATTTTCAACAAAATGCATGAATTTTCAACTAAAGAAGAACAATTTTTACCAAAAATGCATAAATGAAAACTACCGTTTAAAAAATTAAATTTCAACATAAATGATGAATCTTCAGCAACAAAAAATGACTTTTTACCAAATTTATATTCCATCTACAATATTTTTCTTTTCTATAAAAAACATTTCAATTAAAAAAAAAAAGAATTTTCAACCAACAACATGAATTTTCAACCAAAAAGATCAATTTTTTTCAAAAAAGACAAATTTTCAACAACAAAAATCAATTTTTAACAAATGTATATTTCAACCAAAAATATTTTCATTTTTAATCAAAAACGGGAAAAAAATGTTGTATTTGGATTTTGAAACAAATTGTTGAATTTTGAAGCCAAAAAACGAATTTTCTACAAAATAGTTGAATTTTCCAACCAAAAATATCGATTTACAACAAATAAGTTAATTTTTGACCAAATAATTGAATTTTTAACTAAAATAATAAATCTTTAACAAAAAAAATGAATTTTCAAGAAAAGAGTTCAACATTCAACCAAAGAGTTAATTTTTTAACCAAGAAATGGTTGAATTTTCAGTTTAAAGAATTAATTTTTAACCAAAAATGAAACGAATTTTCAACAAAATAGTTAAATTGTTAACCAATTACATGAATCTTCATTAAAAAAATTAATTTTCAACAAAGTATAGTTTTTACTATTTTTTACTATTTTTACTATTACTATTTTTGGTTACAAATTAATTCTTTTAAATTCAAATTTTAATAATCCATTTTTAGTTGAAAATTTCACTATTTGGTTGAAAATTCAACTCTTTGGTTGTGTGTTGAAATCTTTTCCTACAAATTTATTTTTCAAAAAATATTCATCATTCTAATGGAAAATTCATCATTTTGGTTGCAAATTGAACTATTTTGCTAAATTTTTTTTTTCATTGAGAATTAATTTTCTTCACTGAAAATGTAACTATTTCATTTTTGGTTGAAAATTGATTTTTTTTTAATTTTTAATCTTTTGCGTTTGAAAATTCATGTATTTTGTTGGAAATTTGGTTTGATTGAAAATTAATTAATTTAATTGAAAAATCCACTACTAGGTTAAAAGTTAAACTACTTAGTAAAAAATTAATTTTTTTGTTTGGTTGAAGATTCATAACTTTAGTTGAAAATTCAATTTTTTGATTGAAAATTCATATTTTTGGGTTCAAAATTCAATTTTTTTGTAAAAAATTCATATTTTTGGCTTGAAAATTCAACAATTTCGTAGAAAATTGAATTCTTTCGTTAAAAATTAACTTTTCTGTTGTAAATTCATATTTTTGGTTGAAAAATCAACTAATTCTGTAAAAAATTAAACAATTTGGTTGAAAATAAACTATTTACTGAAAAATTGAACAATTTTGTTATAAATACGTTCTTTTTTTGTTGAAAATTAATTTTTTTAACTAAAAACGTAGGTTATCCACTTTTGGTTAAAAAATTTTCCTTTATAAGTTGAAAATTGAACTATTTGGTAGAAAATTCATCTATTTTGTTGAAAATCTCTTCATTAAAAATTAAGTATTTTATTGAAAAATTTCTATTGGTAGAAAATTAATCTTCTTGATTAAAAATTCATCATTGTGGGATAAAAATTCATCTATTTGGTAAAAAATATCAACTATTTTGTTGAAAATAATTTGATCTTAATTGTTTTTTGTCTACTCGTCTAAAATCAATATATTTTTAATATCGATTTTTATTTTTAATTCTGAAAAAATTGCTCTTAAGCACCCCTGGGATCCGAACCCAGATCTTTCAGATTGCCAGTCTGACGCTCTTACCGACGAAGCTACGGAGAGACGAAATTAATTTCTTCAAAACCCTTACAAGTTAAATTCCGACGTAATACCTTACACTTGTAAGATTAATTTTTCAAAAATTCGAATGTTTTATATTTTTTGATGTTATGGCTTTGACCAGATAAAATGTATTAAATAATTTGATGTTAATTATTTTTTGTTTACTGGTCTAAAATCAATTTTTTTTTAATATTGACTTTTATTTCTAAATTGTGAAAAAAATTGTTCTCGAACTCCGCTGGGATTCGAACCCAGGTCTTTCAGATTGCCGGTTCAAATTTATAAATTCTTCTGAATAAATTGTTTGGAATTTTATTAAAACATTATAAAATCCCTTTAAACCCACTGAAGTTACATGAAATTTGATATTTTTTGAAATTTCTTGAAATTCTCGTATTATGAAGCACATTTTAATTATTAGGTCTAGAAATTCTAGAAAATATTATATATATAATATATTGACGAGAATACACGAGATTTCAAGGCTCAATACTCGAGACAAGATTCAAGATTCCATTCATGATGAAATTTTACACGAGGCACAAGACAATATTTGAAACAAGATTCGAGGCGAGAATCGAGACCAGATTCAAGACAAAAATCAAGACACCATTCGAGATGAAATTTTACACGAGGTTCAAGGCGAGAAATGTTATATATTTTTTGATCTTATGGCTTTGACCAGATAAAATGTATTAAATAATTTGATGTTAATTATTTTTTGTCTACTGGTCTAAAATCAATTTTTTTTTATATTGATTTTTATTTCTAAATTGTGAAAAAATTGCTCTCAAACTCCGCTGGGATGCGAACCCAGGTCTTTCAGATTGCCGGTTCAAATTTCTGCATTCTTCTGTATAAATTTTTTGAAATTTTATTAAAACATCATAAAATCCCTTTAAACCCACTGAAGTTACATGAAATTTCATGACATTTTTTGGAATTTCTTGAAATTCTCCTATTATGAAGCACATTTTAATTATTAGGTTTCGTAATGAAAGGTTGCGAGAAATAATCTTCAGCTATATCAAATGAAGCCTCTAATTTTCAAACTTTAATGATGCTTTCGCCAGGTGAAAATTTTGTGTGAAAATGTCGAGCTTAGAAGGACGCTCAAAGGAGTGTTTACCAGCGAGTAACGACGCAGTCTGTCCTGACAAGAATCAATTAACGAGGGTGGAACGAGGATAGATTTGAAGGACCTGAAAGGGTGCAAAGCACTCTCAACATTTCATGGTTGATGACCTTAAAAAATATTCACCTTCGTGCGACAAAACCTCTCGAGTCAGAAGACATGCATACTTTAAAGTTCGAGATCAAAGGTGCGCAAAAATAAAGGGGAAAGACTACAAGGTCTGTCCGGAAACAACCCGACCTTGTATGTAAGAGTAGTCCTTATTAGAATTGACTGTATTGGGGCTGCGAAAGTTGTGCAAGCTGTTGTGCAATTTCTGGTGAAACACCAGAAATTGCTGAATGAGCTGCGATGCATGTCGTTGCGGGCCTGCCAGAGGAAGGATCACTTTCCACTGAAGTTCGACCACTTTTAAATCACCTAAACCACTCTGGACTAAAAGTTAGGCAAAATTTGGGCAATTTTTGAACGAGCAGGAGCGGTTGAAATTTTTGGATTTTGTGCAATATTATTTAAATTACGAAATACCGTAAATCCGTATGTTTTTATTTGATTAATCGATAAAATGTAGCACAATGTGAATAAATAGTGGTTTATAGGTTCGTTCTTTTGAATCATACGGTAGCTCAGTAGCAGGAAACGATCGACAAGACCTACCGGTGCAATAAACTGGATCGAGTACGAGTAGGTATAGTACTGGACCGTATACGCTATAAGTATCGCGTAAAATATTTATTACGTAACCGAAGCTCCATCTTCGTATCACCGGGGGTCGAGTCTTTTTTTTCTCGGTATGGCCTTTTTCGGTATTAATGGTAAGAAAAATCTCCTAGTAAAACAGGAAAATAAACACCAGTGTAGCAACAGGTAAAAGGATACAAATGGCTCAAGTACCTTCTCAACGAGAGGCTCTCGATCGATTTTTTACGTGATTTATGTGGGTTCATTGCCTGTTCCAGAAGTTGGTCCAAAAACGTCGTACTTTTTTCAAAAGACGAGACTCAAGACGAGATTCGAGATGAGATACGAGACGAGATTCAATGCGATATTCGAGACGAGATTCAAGACGAGATTCTAGACGAGATTTCTCACGAGATTCCACACGAGATTCAAGACGAGATTCTACACGGTATTCTACACGAGATTCGAGAGAATACTAGAGACATGATTCAAGACACCATTCGTGATAAAATTTTACACGAGGCACAAGATGATATTTAAAACAAGTATCGAGACGGGAATCGAGACGAGATTCAAGACAAGAATCAAGACCCCATTCGAGATGTTATTTCACACGAGGCTCAAGACGATATTTAAGACGAGAATCGAGATTCAAGACGAGAATGGAGACAAGATTCAAGACGATATTCGAGACGATATTCCACGCGAGATTCAAGACGAGATTCTACACGGCATTCTACATGAGATTCGAGACAGAATTCAAGGCAAGATTCAAGACACCATTCAAGACGAAATTTTACAGGATGCTCAAGACGATATTTAAGACAAGATTCAAGACGAATATCGAGACGAAATTAAAGACGAGATTCTACACAAAATTCGACACACTGTTCGAGATGAAATTCTTCACGATTCTCGACACGAGATTCAAGACGAGATCGAGATGGGTTTCGACACCAGGCTCGAAACGATATTCAGGACCAGATTCGAGGCAGGATTCGAGACGAGAATGAAGACGAGATTCAAGACGAGGTTCTACAGGAGATTTTACGTGAGATTAGAGACGAGATTCGAGACGAGAATTGAGACAAGATTATACACAAGATTCGAGACCAGATTCTACACGAGATTCGGCATGAGGTTCGAGACAATACTCGAGACAAGATTCAAGACAAGATTCAAGACAAGATTCAAGACACCATTCATGATCAAATTTCACACGAGGCACAATATGATATTTAAAACAAGATTCGAGACGAGATTTAAGACAAGAATCAAGACACCATTCGAAATGAAATTTCACACGAGGCTGAAGACGATATTTAAAACGAGATTCGAGACGAGATCCAAGACAAGATCCAAACTGAGATTCAAGACGATATTCGAGACTATATTCCACGCGAGATTCAAGGCGGTATTCTACATGAGATTCGAGACAAGATTGAAGGCAAGATTCAAGACACCATTCGAGTTGAAATTTTACAGGAGACTCAAGACGATATTTAAGACGAGATTCGAGACAAATATCAAGACGAAATTGAAGACGAAATTCTACAAGAGATTCTACACAAGATTCAAGACACTATTCGAAATGAAATTCTACACGAGGCTCGAAACGAGGTTCAAAACGAGAATCAAGATGAGTTTCTTCACCAGGCTCGAGACGATATTCAGGATGAGATTCTAAACAGGATTCGAGACAAGAATAGAGACGAGATTCAAGTCGAGGTTCTACAGAAGATTTTACGTGAGATTAGAGACGAGATTCGAGACGAGAATTGAGACAAGATTGTACACGAGATTCGAGACCAGATTCTACACGAGATTCGAGATGAGATTCAAGACAATACTCGAGACAAGATTCAAGACAATATTAAAAGACACCATTCGAGATTAAACTTTACACGAGGCTTGAGACCATATTTGAGACGAGCTTCCACACCAGATTCAAGAGGAGATTCTACACGGTATTCTACACGAGATTCAAGACAATATTCGAGACAAGATTCAAGACACCATTCATGATGAAATTTTACACGAGGCACAAGACGATATTTAAAACAAGATTCGAGACGAGAATCGAGACGAGATCCAAGACAAGAATCAATACACCATTCGAGATGTAATTTTACACGAGGCTCAAGAAGATATATATGACGAGCATCGAGACGAGAATCGAAACGAGGCTCGAGACGAGAATCGAAACGAGACTCGAAACGATATTTAATTCGAGATTCAAGACGAAAATCGAGTTGAAATTAAAGACGAGATTCTACATAAGATTCGAGACACTATTCGAGATGAAATTCTACCCGAGGCTTGAAACGAGATTCAAGACGAAAATCAAGATGAGCTTCTATACCAGGCTCGAAAAGAAATTTAAGACCGACATTCGGGACAGGATTCGAGACGAGAATAGAGATGAGATTCAAGACTAGGTTCTACACAAGATTTTACGTGAGATTAGAGACGAGATTGGAGAAGAGAATTGAGACAAGATTATACACGAGATTCGAGACCAGATTCTACACGAGATTCGAAATGAGATTCGAGGCAATACTCGAGACAAGATTCAAGACAAAATTCGAGACAACATTCGAGATTAAATTTTACACGAGGCTTGAGACGATATTCAGTACAAGATGCGAAACTAGATTCGAGACAATACTCGAGACGATACTCGAGACAAGATTCAAGACACCATTCGAGATGAAATTTTACACCAGGCTCAAGACGATATTTAAGACGATATTCGAGACGATAATCGGGACAAGATTCGAGACGAGAATTTAGACGACATTCTACACAAGATTCGAGACAATTCTCGAAACGATTCAAGACAAGATTCAAGAAAAGATTCGAGACACCATTTGAGATGAAATTTTACACCAGGCTCGAGACGATATTTAAGACGAAATTCGAGACGATAATCGGGACAAGATTCAAGACGAGATTCTAGTCGACATTCCACAGGAGATTCTGAACAAGATTCGAGATTAAATTCTAAACGAGGCTCGAGACGAGATTCGAGACGAGAAGAGGGGTGAAAATCTCTTAAATCTTGTGGAATTCTTTATAATTCCTTCAAATCTTTGGAAAGTCTACAAAATTATTTGACATCCCTTGAAAAATTTTTAATCTCTTAAAATTATTGACGAACTTTCAAAATAACTTAAAATCATTAGAAATGATTTCATTTTAAATTCCTTAATAATATAAATTAAACATTTACATTGAAATTCTTCAAAAATAAAAAATTTAATCTTTGAAATCTTTGGAGATTCAATCAAATTCTTTAAATCTTGTGAAATCCCTTGAAATTGCTGAAAATCCCTGGAAAATTTTTTAATCTCTTGAAATCCTTTTGGAATACCTTTAAATCCCTTGAAATCTTTTCTTCGGAAACCGTAAAAATTCATTAAAATAAGTAGAAGTCATTTAAAATCCCTTAAATACTCAAATTAAATTAAACTTATTTATCCTACAAGAATTCTACAAAATTCTTCGAAATATCACTTTTCGAACCATTTTTATTAAATAAATAAAAATATTATTTTAGTTTACTATACACAATAAAAGCGTTCGAATTTTGATGAAACGAATAGTAGAAGGATTTTTTTCTACAAAACAAGGAAGCCACGAATACTAAAAGACGACCGGACCACTTTATTTTACGATCGAAATCGTTTGCCCGGAATGAGCCTCCCGTATCTATGCGCGTGCTACGCAATTCATCTTTATTCGCTATTCAAATTTTTATTTTTATGCTGTGAAAGTCCCGTTCCTCTCAAATAACTTTTATTGTCGTAACTTCTATTTATTTCCTCTCTCTCTCCATTAAACGAAATACATACATTTGATTGCTCACAAGGTTTCTTTTTATGTTCGCGATCGTTACCGGACTGCAAAAGCTTCCGTCCGGGGTTCGGGTCCCGCCATCTGCATCTTTTTTTTCGTATCGCCTTACCTTTTGATATATTTTTATATACTTATTAAATGATTTTGAATAAAAAACTTGATGTTTATAATATATAAAATAAGTATTTAGCAAATTTGATTTCTTTTTGCGATTTTCAAGAGAAGTTGCTTTCCGTTATGAATCCAGTTACGAGTGCGACAAACAATTGAGAGAGATACGACTTCGGACGTGGAACATACGGAGCTGACCTTTTTATTTACATTGGCTGGCCACTTTTTTGTACGATCGACTTTCTCAATCGAGACACTCGGGCCGTACGACGCACAGGTGCACTCGAGTCTGACCAGTACTGGTCTAATCTCCTTCCTGAGAAGTTCGATATTGGACTAGAATTCAAAATGTATTTTCTTTTTGTATCCAATTAAATTTAAGTTAATTAAATTATTTGATTCTTATAAATTCTAATAAATTCTTTTAAATAATGAATTCTTAGCTCAAAAGATAAATTTTCAATCAAGAATGGAATAGTTACATTTTCAATTTAAAAAATTAAGTTTGAACTAAACAAAATTAATTTCCATCAAAATAGTTCACTTTTGAACCTCAAATTAAATAAAAAAATTTTAACAAAATAATGAATTCTCAACCAAATAGTTGCATTTTTAAACAAAAAAGATTAAATTTCTACCAAAAAAAATGAATTTTCAATAAACAAATGAATTTTTAAACAAAATATTTTTTATTCAAAATAGAACAAATTTTCAATCAAAAAATACTTTAATTTTCAATCAAAGAGATAAATCTTCAACCAAGTAGTTTAATTTTTAACAAACAAAACAAACAAATTAAATTAATTCTCAACCAAATAGTTGAATTTTATACTGAAAGAGATAAATTTTTAACCAAAAATGTAAAAGTTAAATTTTCGGTTTAAAAAATTAATTTTTAACCAAAAAAAAAAGAATTTTCAACAAAATAGTTACATTTTCAAAAAAATATTTGAATTTTCAACTAAGATGATAGTGATTTTACTATTTGAACCAAGAAAACGAATTTCCGACAAAACTGTTAAATCCTCAACCAAAAAGTTCAAATTTAAAATTTTAAAAATGGATTTTCTGTCGAGAAATTAATTTTCTTCCGAAAAGGACGAATTTTTAACAAAAAACATAAATTTTTAACTAATTGGTTTCAGTTTATACTAAAAAAAAACGTTTCAATCAAAAATGGAATTTTTAAATTTTCAGTTTAAAAAATTAATTTATAAAAAAAAAGAATTTTCAACAAAACATGTAAATTTTCAACCAAAACAGATTATTCATTTTTAACCAAAAAGTTGCATTTTTAAATAAAAAATATGAAATTTCTGCCAAAGGAAATTAATTTTTAACCAAACAGTTCAATTTTTTCCTAAAAAAATAAACTTTCAATCAAAATGGAATAATTATATTTTCAGTTAAAAAAATTAATTTAAAAAAAACCTAATTTTCAACTAAGTAGTTTAATTTTTAACCAGAAAAAAATGAATTTTTAACCAAAAGGCATGAATTTTTAACAATTTTTAAGCTAAAATGTCGAATTTTTTCGGAAAGTTGCATTTTCAACCCGAATAATTGAACTTTTTCAACAACAAAATTTATTTTATAAAAAATGAACTTTTTTTGAAAATTAAACTATTTGGTTGAAAATTCATGTATTTTATTGAAAAATTGTCCTTTTTAGTAGAAAAATTTCTTGTTTGAAAATTAGTCCTTTTTGGTTGAAAATTAAATTTGGTGAAAAAAAAATTATTTGGAGAAAAGTTGAACTTGTTAAAAATTCATTTTTTTTTGTTGGTTGAAAATTCTTCGTTATTTTTTAAAACTCAACTATTTCGTTGAATTTTTTTTTGGTATAAAAATTAATTTTCTACCTGAAAATCCAACTATTGCATTTTTGGTTGAAATTTGATCTTTTTTGCCGTTGAAAATTAATTTTTAACGAAAAAATAAAATTTTCAATCCAAAAGAACAAATTTCCTATCCAAAAAGACCTATCTTTTTTTTCCTACCCAAAAAATATTTAACCGAAAAGATAAATTTAAAACAAAGTAGTTTCTTTAAACAAGTAGTTGAATTTTCAAACAGAAATGATTTTAAGTTTAAATCAAATACAGTTGAGTCCAATTAAAAAAAATTTCAAAAATTCAAACACTTGATTTTTCAGTTAAAATAATTAATTTTGAAGAAAAAAACAAATATTTAACAAAATAATTAAAAAAAAAGAAATTTCTACAAAAAGAGATTAATTAACCATAAAAACGAATTGTTAACAAAATAATTAAATTTCCAACCAAAGACTTTAACCATCAACCAAAAGCAAAATAGTTAAATTTTTAACCAAAAAAGATTTCTGAACCAAAAATATAATAGTGGACATCTTAATTAAAAATAATTAACTTGAAAAAAAATAATTAGATTTCAATAAATCAGAAAATAACAGAAATTTTAACGTCTTTTCAGACTAGATGAAAAAATGAATAAAACATTAGTTTAATAAATTTTATTCTGAAAAAAGATCTTCTCCTTTCGCTCTGCTGGGAATCGAACCACAGAACTTCCGATTGCCGGTCGGGTGCTTTCCCATTAAGCTACTAGAGAGATCGAGGAAAGAAAATTTTTTCAGAAAATAGACGCATTATTTTTGAAGGTGATACATATCAAATTTGTCAAGGAATCTTATTAAAAGGGATATTTGAATTCGAGATTAAATTCTACACGAGGCTCGAGACGAGAGTCGAGACGAGAAGAGGCGTAAAAATCTCTTAAATCTTGTGGAATTCTTTATAATTCCTTCAAATCTTTGGAAAGTCTACAAAATTATTTGACATTTGACAAGATTCGAGATTAAATTCTACACGAGGCTCGAGACGAGATTCGAGACGAGAAGAGGGGTAAAAATCTCTTAAATCTTGTGGAATTCTTTATAATTTTTCAAATCTTTGGAAAGTCTACAAAATTATTTGATATCCCTCGAAAATTTTTTGATCTCTTTAAATTCTTTAATATTCATTAATTAAGAAGTTTTAAATTATCTTATTAAGGGAAATGGCTTAATGGTATAATAATAATAATTATTATTATCTTATTTAATATTTAATTTAATTATTCGCCACAATTTGAATAGTGAAAATGAAAAAATAGTTGCTAAAGCAATAAAATTAATCGATTGTCACAAAAAAAATATTTCGAAAGTAACTAAAAAAAATTCCAAATTTTTTTTTGGAATTGATTGAAATTTAATTGTAAATATAGAAAAGTTAATTGATGGAAAAATGAATAAAAAATTATTTTAATTAATTTTTTTCTGAAAAAGATCTCCTTTCGCTCCGCTGGGAATCGAACCCCAGAACTTTAATAAATCAGTTCGCATTTAAGCAAAAAAAAAATAAATTTTGATTTAATTATGAGCATCCAGACTCTAGATTTACCGTTGCTTGTACCAGAGTCAAAGACTATTTTCTCTCTTTCCTTCTCTACTTACGAGTATCTTCCCTTTTCTCTTTCTTATTTGCCACTTTACCGACAGTAACCGCGAAACCGCGACTTCTCCGTTGCAATTTGACCTCTTGCCACTAAGAATCTATTTGACCCTATTTTGCAGACCACGATCGAAGACGTACCTCTTCAATTTATTTGCTTTACAAGCTATTCGAAATTTCTTACCCAGAATTAAACAGAAAAATAATTGTTTTTTTTTTTAATTTATGTACATTTCTTTCTTTTATATAAATAAGTATTAAAAACTAGATTAAAATTCATTAGGCACGTCTTTTTCCTTTTTTTAAATCGATCTTTACTTTCTCTACTCTGGGAATGCTAGGCGTGCGTTCAGAGTTCGAGTCCCGCCTCTTGGACCTTCCCTTTCCTTTTTTTCTGCCTTGAACCTCATTGAGAATTTTACACTTTTTAATACTACGAGTATCAACCATTTTTAATACAAAACAAAAACTTTTAATAACTATTTATTTTTTCAACTTTATTTGTTTATTTGGTTTTAAGGTTACCTCAATATCTCCTATGATTTTTAAATTTTTTTTTAAGATTTATGAAGATGTCAAAAAAGTTCATTTTCAATCAAAAAGTTTAATTTTCTGCCAAAAAAAAACGATTTTTGAACAAAAAAAGAAGAAATCTGTACCAAAAATTATAATAGTTGATATTTCAATAAAAAATTATTTTCGTTTTTAATCAAAACCATTCTCAACATTTTTATGAATCTTTTAAAATTTTTTTTAATTTTCCGTAAAAAGTAATTTTTTTTTAAATTAAAAATTATTTGCAATTTTCGCCTTTACATTTTTTTTAAATCTACCAACATTTATATTTTGTTTCAAATTTTTTTAAATATCACCAAATTTTATATTATTTTCGAATCTTTTTTCTAAACCTAAAGGCTTTCTAAATTATCATAAAATCTTCGGTATTCTTCTTTGATAATTTTGGAAATGTTTTAAAATATTTTTAAATATTCTCTTAAAGTTATTTTTTCAAATAAAATATTCCCAGGACCTTAAGAATTTTTTTAAGCCTTTAAAAATCCTTAAAAATTCAAAATGTTATTTTGCTAAATATCTTTTAAAATTATTCGAATTATTCCTAAAATTTTTAAAAATCTTTCAAAATAAAAAAAAATGGCTTAAAATCTTCTAGACTTTTTTCGACATTTTTATAAATCTTTTGAAACTTTTGAGAATGTTTGATAATATTTTCTGTAAAAATTATTTAAAAAAATTAAAAATCATTAAAATTTTTCCCAAAAATACTAAGAAATTTTTTTTATTTTCTTGAACCCGTTCAAAATTTTTAAGAAGCTTCTAAATTTTTTTCACAATGTTCCGAAATTTACATTTTGTTTAAAAATTTTTTAATTTTTTCAAATTTTATATCATTTCTAAATTGCCCTGAAATCTTCCATATTCTTTTGTGAGAATTTTGTAAATCTTCTGAAATGTTTTTAAATCTTCTTAAATATTCTCTTACAATTATTTTTTTTTAATACAAAAATCATTTAAATTCACCCAGGAACCTTATGAAAAATTTTCTATTTTCAAATTCTTGAAAAAAATCCAAATTTTATTTCGAAATCTTCAAAAATCTACATTTTGATTCAAATTTTTTGAGATCTTTATAAATTTTCAATTATCTTTAAAATGCTTTTAGAATTTCTAAATAACTTTCAAAATGATTCGAATTTTCCCTAAAAATTTTTCAAAAACTTTTTTAAACTTTTCAAACATTCTCTTAAAATTAATTTTTTCAAAATAAAAACTCATTTCAAATTTTTACAAAAATTTAAAAAAAAATATTATTTTCTTGAAACCTTTGAAATTTCTTGAAAAATTTATTTTTTCGAAAGCTTCAAAAATTTACATTTGACTTTTATTTTTTTCAAATCTTCTGAAGATTTAAATTATTTCAGAATTTTTTTAATATTTATTAAAATGATCCGTTTTTTAATTGTGCATAAAATTCTCAACCTTTCAAATATGTTTCAAAATTATTCGAATTTTTCCTACAATTTTCAAAAAATTCTGAAAAATTAAAAAAAATGCCGTAAAATCGTCAAGATTATTTTTTGGTAATTTTGGAAACCTTTAAAATGTTTGAAAATCTTTTTACTTATTCTTTTAAAATTAATTTTTCGAAATGAACAGTCATTAAAAATTTTCCTAGAAATTTGAACACTTGTTTTAATTCGCTTGAAACCTTTAAAAATTCCTAAAAAGCTTTTTTTTCGAAATCTACTTTTTTTAAATTTTGAAATCTTTACAAGTTTTAAATTATTTTTGAATGTTTTTTTTTAATTTTCTCTTAGAATTCATTTTTCAAAATAAAAAATCATTTAGAAATTTTTCATTAATCTTGAGAAGTTTTTTATTCTCTTAAAACCTTTGAAAATTAAAAAAAAAATGATTTTTTCAAAATCTTTAAAAGTATACATTTCGATTCAAATCTTTTTAAATCTTTCCAAATTTTAAATTATTTTTTCAATCTTTTCAAAACTTCTAAATATCTTTTAACATGATTCGAATTATTACTTAAAATTTGAAAGATCTTTGAAAATTAGAAAAACTGGCTTCAAAATTTCAAGATTTAAAAAAAAAATTTGAAAATTTCGATATTTTCGGATAATTTTCTGTAACAATTATTTTTTTTTTCAAATAAAAAATCATTAACAAATTTCCCAGAACTATTAAGAAGTTGTTTTTATTTTTTTGGAAACTTTCCAAATTTAAAAAAAGCTTCTGATTTTTTTGTCAAAATTTTCTTTTTTTTTTAATTTTCTAAATTGTTTTTGAAGTATTCTAAAATTTACATTTTATTTTGAATTGTTTAAAAATATTTTCAAATTTTCCATTATTTTTAATTTTTTTTAAACTTAAAGGCTTTCTAAATAATTGCGTTAAAATCTCCCATATTCTTTTTTGACAATTTTACAAATCTTTCCAAATTTTTTCAAATCTTTTTCAATATTCTCTTAAAACCTTTCAAAATTTTATTTCGAAATCTTCAAAAATCTACATCTTGATTTAAATTTATCGATATCTTTTCAAAATTATAAAAATTGGCTTAAACATTTCGAAATTTTTAAAAATCTATAAAAATTAATTTTTTTAAATTAAAAATCATTTAAAATTTTCCCAGAAATATTAAGAAATTGTTTTTATTTTTCTGAAACGTTTCAAAAATTTTTTAAAACTTCTAATTTTTTTTCGAAATATTTAAAAATAAAATTTTAATCTTCTAAATTTTTTTTCGAAGTCTTCTAAGATTCACATTTAATTTAAAATCGTTTGAAAATATTTTCAAATTTTATATTATTTTTTCAAAACTTAAAGTCTTTCTAAATTGCCATAAAATCTTCCATATTTTTTTTGACAATTTTACAAATCTTTACAAATTTTTTCAAATCTTTTTCAATATTCTCTTAAAATTATTTTTTTTTTAATCAAAAATCATTTAAAATTATAACAGGAACCTTGAAATTTTTTTTATTTTCTTGGAACCTTTCAAAATCCTTTAAAAAATTCAAAATGTTATTTCGAAATCTTCAAAAATCTACATCTTGATTTAAATTTATTTAAATCTTTTCAAAATTAAAAAAATTGGCTTAAACATTTCAAAATTTTTAAAAGTCTATAAAAATTAATTTTTTAACATTAAAAATCATTCAAAAAAATTTACGGAAATATTAGGAATTTTTTTTTATTTTTTTGAAACCTTTCAAAATTTTTCAAAATCTTCTAATTTTTTTAAGAAATATTAAGAAAAAATTTTTAATCTTCTAAGTTTTTTTTCGAAGTCTTCTAAAGTTTACATTTCATTTTAAATCATTTTAAAATATTTTCAAATTTTATATTATTTTTTGATTTTTTCAAAACTTAAAGGCTTTCTAAATTGCCATAAAATCTTTCATATTCTTTTTTGACAATTTTACAAATCTTTCCAAATTTTTTCAAATGTTTTTCAATATTCTCTTAAAATTATTTTTTCAAAATCAAAAATCATTTAAAATTCCAACAGGATCCTCAAAAAAATTTTATTTTCTTGAAACCTTTCAAAATCCTCAAAAAACTTCAAAATGTTATTTCGAAATCATCAAAAATTTACATTTTGATTTAAATTAATTGAAATATTTTCATATTTTAAATTACTTTTAAAATTTTTTCAATACTTCTAAATATCAGTTGGAATGGTTTGAATTTTTCCTCAAATTTTGAAAAATATTGCAAAATTAAAAAAATCTCCTTAAGATCTTCCAGATTCTTTTCGAGATATTTGAAAATCTTTTTAAACGTTTTAAAATCTTTTTGAATATTCTCTTAAAATTAATTTTTTTAAAAAAAAAAGCATTTTGAATTTTTTAATAATATAAGGAAATTTTTATAATTTTCTTAAAACATTTTAAAAATCTTGCAAAGATAAAAAAATTGCTCTAAAATCTTTTGAAATATTTTTGGAAATATTTTTAAATTTTCTCGCAGAATTCATTTTTCAAAATAAAAAGCTATTCAAATTTTTTCCTGGAACAAATTTTGAAAATTTGATCATGGAAAAAAATTACTTATTTGGAAATAAGTTCGTTGAGGAAAAAAATCACGTATGAAATAAATACTGTAAATCGAGGATATAAGTGAGCATATCACCCTCCATTCTCACCCCTAAGAGATCTTTGTTTTCGCAAAACGAATCGAACGTCACCCCTCGTTTCCGCATCAGTAGACTCACGTGCCTTTTATGCACCAATGCACAGATATTCAGAATATTGTCCACCCCAACCCAAGGATAAAATTCTCATGTCCACTGAGCCAAAAAATTCCTCCAATAATAAAATCTAACCTCTAACTTTATTTTTTATCTTGACCTTCACTTATTTTACAATTAATTAAAGGTTATTTCTGATCTAATTCAGTCTCCCGATTTCCAAAAATATAATGTTCACATATAAGTAACGCATTGTTAAAAAAATATTGTGGTCTAAACTCTCGAAGTGAGCAATATGGCGCCTGAAATATAGCTCACTTCGAGAGTTTAAACCCTTATATTTTTTCAAGAAAGCGTTACTAATATGTGAATATTATATTTTTGGAAATCCGGAGACTGAATTAAATCAGAAATAACCTTTAAGTATTTTTAAAATAAGTGAAGGTGAAGATAACACATTTTAGAGGTTGGATTTCATTATTGGAGGAATTCGGGCTTAAAATCGTATTTATTTCTCATTTTTACTTTCGCGATGAGAAAATTAATGATCTTAATACATACTAAATTTTCCAGACCAGCAGCTGCTGCAAATCAGACCAACTTTTCCTCCCATCCTGGATTTGGAACAAAAGAACCGTCCACGGATTCGAATCCTCTTCTATGCAAAGAAGACGCGGGACGGCACAATGAAAGGTAAAACAAAAAAATTCAACCACTCACAAAACCTATCTAAACTTTTCTGAACTCGTCACGCTTTTCCGGGAAAATGGTGAGAGTCCTTTGGATTTCGGTCGAGTAAATTGAAAAAACACTGATAAGCACTCACAGCAATTTCGCGGGTTCATTATCTACAATCTAAAGAGACTAAGTACACATTTTTCTTCTTTATCTACCACTTCCTAGAAAAAAAAAATAATCTGAATTTCGGATTCTTTGGGCATTTATTTTATTTTGAAAGAATGTTCAAAAACCATTTTTGGCGGGAAAATTTACGCGGGAAAATTTGAATTGGTGAAACAATATTTTTGGCTTCTGTACTATATTTTTTAAGTTTCTTAACATTTTCTTCTTTATCTAGCAGTACCTAGAAAAAAAATCTGGATTTCGGATTCTTTGTTTATTTTACAAGATTTGGATGGCATTCGTAATTTATTTTTTAAACTTTATTTATTCGCAACTCATAATTGTAACCAATTTTTATTTTTATGGGTACCTTCTCCAATACGCTTAGAAATATTTTTACTGGTAGAAGATAAATATAAAAATATTGATAAGAATTCTCAACGACCATTTTTGGCGGGAAAATTTGAATTTAAATTGGTGAAACGATATTTTGTATTTTTCTGTGCTATATTTTAAGAGTATCTCAAATTTTTTTTTCTTTATCTAGCACTTCCTAAAAAAATATACTCTGGATTTTGAGTTCTTTAGTATTACTTTTACAAGATTTGATACAATTCGTGGTTTTTTTTTAAGTTCTTTATTTATTCGTAACTCTAATTGTAACTAATTAATTTTTATGAGCAATTTCTTCAATATGCTTGGAAATATTTTCACTGGTAGAGATAAATTAAATACAAAAATATTATAAACGATTTTTCAAAATCATTTTTGGCGGGAAAATCTACGCGGGAAAATTTGAATTAACGTTTATTTTTATTTGTATTCATTTTATTGAATTTTTTTCTTTTATTTTCATTCTTTGAAGTTCCCTTGAAATCCACTGAATTCAATGGATTTTTTTTGGATTTTCAATTTTTTTTTAATTACCCTGAAGACTTTTAAATTCAACTTAAAATTTCTACGGATTTTATCACATTCTTCACTCTCCTGATTTTTTGTTTAATTATCTTGAATTCTTCTAAATTCACTGAATTCTATTCAATTCAATGATTTTTTTTAATTCACGATTAGTTCGTTTAGACTAAACCTTGAATTTTTGGGTATTTTTGGGTATTTCTTCTAATTCTTTTGAATTGTCTTGAATTTTTTTCAATTTATTCCAAATGTAATGAATTCAAAAAATTTTTTTAATATTTTCAAATTGTATTCAATGCACTTGAATTTTTTTTATTTCACCTTACATTTTTATGAATTTCATCGAATTCTCCTTATTTTTCTTACATTCCTCTAAAATCTCTCGAATCTTATTCAATCACTTAATTTTTTCAATTCACTTAAATTCTTTTGAATTCCCCAGAATTCTGCTCACTTCGATTTTACTCAACTCGATGGAAATTTTTTGAATTTTAAAATTTTGTTCGATGTTTTTTCAAATTCTTATGAATTTGATCAGATTTTTTTGAATCCCTTTGAATTCTTCTAAATTTACTCAAATTTTGGTAAAATCAGTGGAATATTTTGGATAAGAAAATGGTTATAACTCATTCGAATTAATATGGAATTTACCCTGAATTCTTTTGTTAATTTATCATGAATTCTTTATAAAAATTTGAATTCTTTTTAATTCTCTTGATTTTTTTTACTCTAATTGAATTCTTTTGAATTCTTCTAAATTTACTCAATTAAATGGATTACATTTTTTTCAATTCACTCTGAAGTCTTTTAAAATTATTTTGAATTCTCAGGCATTTTTAAAATTATTAGCATTTTTTTTATTGGTTTTCTTTTTTTTTAATATCCTGAATTCTGAACGTCTGGAAAATCCCAAAAAATAAAAAACCCGACACTGGGAAATTCCCGAATAAGAAAATATTCAAAATTAGGAAATTACCAAAAATTTTAAATTCACGAATTACAAAATTCCCGATAAAATAAGAAACATTGTAAAATTGTTGACCCAAGGAAATTTCCAAATCTAAACAATTAAGAAATTTTTAAGTAATAAAAAAATAAAATAAAATTCTTTTATTTGATCAACATATTTTTTATTTTATTCCGTATTTAATTATTTATTATTAAATCAGTTTTTCAATTTTTCAGATTCCGGAATTTTATTTTTTAATTACCCGCCACAATTTGAATAGTGGAAATAAAAAAAAATAGTTGCTAAAGCAATAAAATTAATCGATTGTCACAAAAAAAGACTTCTGAACCATATTTCGAAAGTAACTAAAAAAAATTCCAAAAAGGTACCAACAAAAAAGTAGAAGATGAATATGAAAATATTGCAAATTATTTTCAAAAATCATTTTTGGCGGGAAAATTTGAATTCGAAAGGATGAAACTCGAGATACTTGCTATTTCTGATTACTGTACTACATTTCAAGAGTCGCTTAACCAGCACACAAATCAATACTAGACGAGATTATAGTTTTATTGAATTAGTAACGTTCATTGACTCGCGGCCGGAAGTCAGCCAACCAAAGTATTATTATTATTCTTTCCGAAAAAAAAAAAAATCTTTTTTTTTTTGACACTTCGCACCTAATATTTAATTAAAGTTGATAAATTTCCAAAGAATCAGAAAAGCACATCACCAAAATTAAATTAAAACACTCAAAAAAATTTTTCTCTTGTAGAAATGAAGGTCAAAGACCCGGCTGGACCGTTCGAACGTAAAATCGGTTTTTATTTCCAGAAAAAAATACCGGTTTGTGCCCCTGTTACTCGAAATTAAAAAAGAATCCCAGAAAAATTTTTGAGCGGGAAAAGGCCTTAATTTTTGAAAATAGAATTATGAGAATATATTTTTTTTTTATTTACATTTGAGTAGAAAACCACCGGTTGAATAAAATCCGACGCGGGAATCGATTCGAACGACTCGCATCGCTCGCGCGTCTAGAGTGTACTGAAAATATTCTCCGCTACTCGCTCGTCGTCTTTCCACGCCGCCAGCGGCGTTGCCAGTTCGTTGGAGATTTTCGTACCTTCGGATCCACGGACCCTATTGTTTTCAAAACTGGTGCAATTTTCGCCTCGCAGGCGTCACGACACAAAGGGACCACTTAAATAAAGGGGCTACGTCATTAAAGCCAAAAAAAAAAAAAACTTTTTGACATTTTTTATTAAATTTTTTTTATCTATTACTAGGGGGCCGTACTCAAAGTACGTAACGGATTATAGGCCCTTTCTGAGACCCCCCTCCCTCCTGTAACAAAACAAATTCCGAGTTTGGCTATTTTTCAGCAAATAGAAAAAAATTGGTTACAGAATTAACTAAGAATATCTGTTCAATGACACT